>JAOVVH010000002.1:16199896-16213442 GCA_028566435.1 Scorpiodoras heckelii
AAAAGGAGGCCCTACACCGTACTAATAAATTATTGTGGTCTAAAACCAGGTGTTTCAGTTTCATTGTCCAACCCCTGTAACTGCTGAACAGTGAATTAGCTAAATATGTGGAACGTCTTAGAAGGATCTGGCAACCCAGTTAGACCTTACGCGATACATTTAACGCTAGCTATAAGTATTTGCGCTTTAATTCGTCTAATTAGGACCTGTTGTCATGTTTCTCTTAAAGATTGGGGTTTTTTCTTGGTCATTTATAATCTGGATGTTGTTAGGTAATGGTATTAAGGTTAGGACTCATTTGTAATCTTCTGTCAGAACGAGTCGTAATGTTGAGAAAACTTTGTGTGGATGAAGTGCGACTCGAGGCTGAGAGATAAATCGACCACTGCCACTTTCGGTAACTCCCACTAGTCGCTTTACTTCTATTTCCTGCACTGATGTGTTACTGAGAAGGAAGAGCAAAGAGGAAAAACTTCGATCAGTTGAAGTTTAAATCGGTATATTTTGGCTGGGCCACGGAGCATGAAGTGAGGTAAGATTTACCGACATTCTCCTTTGTTAGACACGCAGGTTGTTTGGGTTTAGTTTAACTGAACTTGGCATGAGTTTCAGCCCCCTAATATATATATTTGTCGTTCGTGTGTGATTAAGAGAAAAACAGGCAATATGATACATCATTTGATTTTCCTGAGCAAAACCTGATCACAGCACATCAATCTGACCCATGTGATGCTCTTCAGTTGAGCATAAACAAGAATATTAAACTTCTTGAGTAATAACTGAGGGGAGAAAGTAAACAATACCCTTGTAAACAAGTATATTTATTCATCATAAATAAACCACTTCTATTTTAAACACAGACAGCACAATTATTAAGGTGTATATATATTAGATTATTTTATTATATTTTATTATTGGTTCCTGAATTAATGGTGTTTTGTAAGTGTTTTAGATTAAAATAAAGACTTAGTAGACATATTACATTTCAGATTTTTTTTTTCTTAAATTCTGAGTGTAAAGTAAAGGGAAGTCCACACCCATTGGTTCTCTATTTAGTTATTATTGGTCTTATAGGAAGTAAGCATCATAACTGTGTGATTTCTGTTCTTCGGAAAAACTAAGTGATGCATAAGACATAAGGGCACTGGTGTGACAGGGGGTTTCTTCACTGAACTACTCCTACGCAGTACTTTAGCAAGCGGCCTATATTCTCATTTCAGAAGGTATGTCATATCTGCACTGGTGTGTTCTCTGCACGTTCGACTCGTTAATAGAGATCTGCCTTCCTACAGAATGCATTTCCAACCCAAATTGAACGTGACATGGGAAGTAAATTGTTTATATGGAGACATTGTTTTGGACTGGGGTTGCCGCTGAGTTTTGTAAGAAGGTAGATCTCCAGGTGATTGCAGAATTGCTGTGTCTACATCTTTCAAGCCTACTGAGGCTGTTTCTGTGCATACGTCTGCACAGTACATATTGCATAACTCTGGAAAATCAGGGCCAGTCTCTGTTTTACTAACCACATTCTCTTGTTTCTGCTTTATCTTAAAGGAGAAATGAAGGATAGACTGTGTGACCTGACTAGTGTCATATCTAAAAACTCCCAAGAGGAGTCTGGTGTAAAAGATGGCGAGAACGCAGACAATGGCGAGCTGGAGCAGCATGTTGTGGTGTTTGAGGGTGAGGACATCATGGAGGATGTTTTTAAGGAGGCCCAATCTATGCACAAAAAAATCGCGCACCTCCGAATGGACGTGAAGAGGCTGGGCAAGCAGAACACCCGTTTTCTCACCTCGGTCAGACGCATCAGCAGCATCAAGCGGGACTCCAATGCCATTGCACGCAACATCAAAGCTGAAGGTCAGAAGCTGTATGCGAGGCTTCAGCAGATGGAGGCACAGTGCAAAGAGCTAGAGGAGAAACATGGGGCCCAATCTGCGTCAGCCCGCATGGTGCGCTGCCAGTACAACTCTTTGACCAGTGCCTTCCATGATGCAATGTCTGAATATAATGAGGTTGAGATGGCACAAAGAGAAAACTGCAAGATACGCATCCAGCGACAGACGGAGATCATGGGCAAGGAGGTGACTGGGGATCAGATTGAAGAAATGATTGAGACTGGCAAGTGGAACGTCTTCTCAGATGACCTTGTCACAGACGAGCGAGCCTTCCGCTCAGCGCTCAACGAGATCGAGAACCGTCACAAGGAGCTTCTAGAGCTGGAGAGCCGCATTCGGGACATCCGTGAGCTCTTTTTTCAGTTAGCTCTGCTGGTAGAGCAGCAAGGGGCTATGGTGGATAACATTGAGGCTAATGTGTGCGCAACAGTAGAATTTATAGGCAAGGCTACTGTTGAGATCAAGAAGGCTGTGAAATATAAGAAGAAGAACCCATGTAGACAGCTCTTCTGTTGTTGTTTCCCATGTTGCAAGTAATATGCTTTAATGCCTACTTATGGCACTCCCATTTCAAAATAACAGGTTTGCTTACTAAATGCATGGTGGACTTGTATATTTAATTGACCTGTGTTTGGTGGAGCTGCATGTGGTGGTTGCACAATGGTCATGTGATTAACAGGCTTGCACAGTTCACAAGCCATGTGTTTATACAGTTCATGTTTTCATATTGGGCATAAACTAGCTAGTTGCCTGAACATGTTGTGACATGGTGTGACAAAACCCAGAATGTTGTTAACCACTAGATCAGCAATACGTGAAAGTACTTGTACAGTTTATGCTCTGTGATTAATCAATGATATGATACCTGTGCAGAAATGAATTGTAGTAGATTATTTATGTTTTAAAATTAATTAAAATGTACAATAACTGCAAAGTGGAAAAAGAAGCTTTATATTTAAGTGAACTTTACTGATGTATATTGTTGCAATTGAATAAATAATTTTCACTTTGGGATCTTGAGTTCCTTGGCTTGGAGAAAATATTTTGTACTGAGCATTTATTGTCTTTAAATTGCTCTTTTGTAGTTTCTTTCATATACAAGCTTCATATTTCCAGTCTGGAGCAAAACAGCAGCCATTTGAAGACTGAGGACAGCTGGTTTAAGCCCTGAAATCAGTCTTTCTGCTTGGTTGGACAACTTTTAGCCACAGCAGCCCTTTGTTCATAGATTTGGAGACCCTTGTGTTCCTCAAGTGCCTTCACTTGCAGGTCAATGCTGTACTTTACTGTTGCAACAACATAGTCTGATGAAATGCACTGATATTGCAGTACATGTTGAAATAAGAGTGGTGTAAAATGTCTGTTAGCAAAATTTATATATGCTCTGATTATTTGTCCTAAAATGTAAGAAATACTGCAACACTGTGGTGCATAACTGCTGGGACACAGCTCCAGGGATGGATCCTGAACTCTGTGGAGTTTCATATGTCCTCCCTGGATCTCTGTATGTTTTGTCCAGGTTCTTTGGTTTCCTCCCACCTTCCAGAAACATGATGGAATATGGATTGGTGACTCTAAATGGTCCCTAGGTGTAAATGAGTATGCACATGGTGTCTTGGGAAGGATGGTGCCTGTATCACAGCCTATCACAACTAGTGTTCCTTGGATAGGCTCTGGATCCACCATAACCCTGACCAGGATAAAGTGGAGCTGAAGATAAATGAATTGTAAGCTATGAACTATATGGAATAAAAATTCTTCTAATTATACCTGCACTGTTGCTAGTGAAAGAAGTAGTAAAATAGCAGTGATACACAATTTACTGTATACTAATTATATACAGTCATACTGTAGGTTCATTTTTCTGTATAAAACTGCATGTTGTATGTTTATTCATTAAAATATATTCTGGTTCATAAAGTATTCAATTCATGTAATTGGTAAAAAAAAAAAAAAAAGAACCAAGCACTTTCTGATGAGTGCATTATTTCAGAAAACCAAGAGGAATACAAACATGGATCAAAACCAAAAAGTAACTGCAAATAAATACAATGAACTGTTATTGTGTGTGTACATAGTCTGAAATGGTACTATAGGCTTTTAGGCTTCTTTTGAGAGAATGGTAACACTGGGCTGATCAGGAGCCAAGACACAGAAAGAGTGAGATCCAAGGTTGTTATGCAAGATCTCACTCTGAAGCCAAAGTGACCTGAGTAAGTAATGAGAGTGCTTCAGGGGTTATAAACTAGACAAGCTGCAACCATCACACCCATATGTGTGTCTTCCGCAAACTGTTGCACAAATTTGTAAAGGATGTCTTCATATGCTGTAGCATTACAATTTCCCCTCACTGGATGTGATATTCTTAATAGTAAGATGGTTTCTTATTTAGCACACATAAAAAAAAAAAAAAAAAAGACAGACACTCATGTAGACAAGGTTTTGCATGAGCCACTGTAGACTTTGGGCTGTTTTCCCAAGTGTTAGCATAATACATTGATTGCAAGGCATAGCTTTGTATCTTGTACTAAGATAAATTTCTCTGTGTGTGAATATATGTAAACATGGTTCCTGGCAATGGACTGTTGTCCCATCCAAGGTGTATTCCTATTTCATGCCCGATTTTTCTGGGATAGACCCTGGAGCCTTCATGACCCTGACTAGGGTAAAGCTGTTAATGAAAGTGAGTGATGTTATGCACTTTTGTCCACTGGCATTGAACACAAAGCAGTGCCATAAATGTACAACATAGCATTTTAACTGGGTTACATACATGTAGTGTAATGCTGTGGTCTTGTGTTAAAAATTGTCTGTTGATGATTTTGCAACCTCTGTTCCTCATGAGATGGAGGAAAGGAACTAAAACTGCAATGTATTTGCAGCCCAGGGAGATAATACACCAGCAGAGTTCTACAGAGGGTTGTATTGTACATCACTATAATACACCTGACAGTTTGACACTTGATTTTAGCTCTGACATTCTGTTACTTGTAAGTTATCTTGGCCATGTAGTTTGTTTACCTTCTGTATTACTGTCTACAGAATTAATAGTCTTTGGAACACAGACATATTTTATGGCCCTAGATGTCCAAGGTGTCATACCAGCCATACTCTGGAGGAACAAAATGTAAGTGTGGTCAAGCACTGGGTCATCACTCATTTGCTGTCTGAGATGGATTCAAACACCACTCCTCCTAAATGGCTGAGTCTGAGAACCTTACAAAGGAAAACTGAAACGTGAAGCTCCACTGGCTAGAATATACAGTGTTAAATAATTTAAATAAGAGAGAGTTAAATATTGAAAGCCATAGTAATGTTCACATTTTGTTTCATATGCCAAGTCCTTGAACCTACACTCATTCCAGTCTACAGATTGGCCTAGCAGATCAGTCACCTTATTTTTATACTTTAATGGTGTCTTTTGACTTCACAGACTCAAAGTTTTTTCTTGGCCTTACTTACTTTGTGTGCAGGACTGTACAACTTGTACACATAAACTCTTATTATTTTTTCATGATGCCTTATTTAAAGTATAATGCTTCTTACATTTTGGTTGGATTTTAGTAAGAATATTCCTGCCTCCTATAGCCACTAGATGTCAGGCTTCACTTTTAACAAAAATGCTCAGTTTTCACTGCGTAATAATAAAGAAGGTACAATGAGCCATTTATCTAAAGTGGAGTACAGTCACTTAAATACTCTTATAAATCATTTTAAGTCTATTGTTAGCTATAATATTGTTAGCTTAACCCATTATAATAATTGCTTCTACAACAAGGCTGATGCTTATGGAAATCATACTTGTAAATTTGGGGTGGTGGGAATTAGTAATAAAGCTCACAATGTGTGTTTCCTGTATACTTGTCATTGGGTATATTCATAACTTTGCAGACTTAAACATGATTTAGTGTCAGGAGCTTTGATTCTTGCGTTCTGGTGACTTTTATGTAATTGCATTGTGCAAATACATTATATAGCCTATGCAGACACCTAGACGAAATAACTTCAGAGTGTGACTCTTCTTCTATTATATTACTAGGTAAAGGGCTGGTTAAGATCTGATCACACAAGACTGAATGTGTGGAGTAGCTCGCTATGTGCTACCTTCACCCCTCCCTTCTCATTCTTGTTCATATCCTCAAGGAGGGAGGATGTTTCTATAGCTGCTGCTCTGTGAGATAGTGTCTTTTCAGGGCATTCTTATAAATCTTGTTTATTAGATTAGTTGTAACCAGTAAGTGTCTATGCCAGAAGACTTCTACTGAGCTGGAATCCTCTTTCCATTGTACTTGGATTTAGTCCTTTTGAAGCCGTTTACATTCAGCTATGCCCTTCAGCTCCAGAAGAAGATTATTTAAAATCATGGAAGTGGACTAGACATTGGGAGATTGTGCATAGTGAGAGAACAGGTGGCTGTTATCCCAAAGGATGAAAATCTTGAAGAGCTTCCGTAGAGACAGCAGCTGGAAAATAATGGCTATGGTGAGATCCTCACTCCAGAAAGTGATGCTCTTTTTGCACAGAGTCCAAACTGTGACTTTCATATCACCAAGATATCAGAAGCTGTGCAAGGTATAGTGACTGAATTCTCTTTGTCCATACTGTTTTCATTTTTGGGGAATGGATTATAAGAGCTGAGAGATTCATTAAATGTAAGAGATGGCAATTGTAAATGCAGAGGAGAATATAATGTATTTCCAGTTAATTCAGATGTCCTTTAAAACAGTGTCTTTGAAAATAGATATTGGAGAAATCATCTTCAAGTCAGGTTTGTTTTCCTCTATTCAATGTTCAATGTTTCTAGTTAGTTTTTTTTAAGTGGCAGTTGTGAAGAGCTCTAATAAAGATGGACACGGTACCATTTGGAGAAATGGAGCAAGACAATGAGCCACAGACAGACAGCCATAAGGCAAGCTACGTGTGTCTTATTAACCAAACATATGAGTCTCATTTCAATGCCTCTGAACCTTCTCATGCAAGTAAAGTATTCATTTAATTTTGATTGATATTAGAGAGTAACAGTAATGCTAACTCTTGTGAAACGATTTAAGCTTCATTCTGAAATTTGAGCATATATGTGATTTTAGTGGTTATTTGATATATAATTTTTTGTTATTGATATATTATTGTTTATTATCATGCAGTAGTGTGGCTTGTAGCGAATCTATAAGTAAAAGCCTTAGTTAAAAACTGAGAAATGAAGCACCAGGACTCCCCTTTCTAAACAGGCTGTATAGGTTGCACTGTGTCTTAGAAGTTTTGCTGGCTTTATATTAAAATACACCAAAAAACCATGTTTGGCCATTATGGTCTATGATCATGCATAACTGAGTTGAGTAGCCTTTTTGTCTTTGCAGTAGAAAGCAAGAAATGTCATGTTTGGTCATTTTGGAAATTGCCAATTTAAGCTACATGTTTTTATTACCTTCAGCTGTTTATTACCTTCAGCTTCACTTTCTGTGTGATCCGGTACTTATGTCACTGCTATGATTTCATAACTGCCATGATAGTGTAAAATTTTGTTTTGACACAGACTGGGCTACAATTTCAAAACAAGTTTCATAACCACTTGAACAAAGATATGTCAGACATTTTGTTATATTAGCATATCGAGTTCAGATTGAAACATGTCCTTATCTAACAGAAATTGTAAATGATCTTTCACTGGCATTTTTTGGTAATTGTTTAAATTTTTCATTGAAATACCAGAGAAATGGTAACTGCAAAAAAGGTAGATGGAACATGAGGTCATGGGTAACAATGTGTTATAAATTTTCTATTTCTATTCTATTTCTAGTTATCTAAAAATATGTGCCAATGACCATACATTATCAGAAAATGTGATTGTTTATAATATCATGGTTGAGATTTTCCTTACAGCAATGGTGGACTCAGGCTGTTTGATGGGCAGGGGTAAAAAAAATAAAAGGGCTACTGTATGACATGGGGCCTCACATTCACACAAAGGCTATGATACATCACTTATGATGAAAAAGTCTTGATCCTTGATTAAGATTAACAGTGCGTTATTAGGCGATCCAGTTTCATAAAGTATAATCACACAAGTATGAAAAAACACACAGGGAGCTCTAAAACTTTAAATGTTTTCACAAACATCTCAGAAATAAACCGCAGAGCGAAATATTACCATTTATTTTACAAACACACAAAGGCTTTCTGATTTCCAAATCATAGCAAGGTACATATGTAGTTAGAGAGCTCCTTAGTTAAGCATCTAGGCTAAAAAATGTGATACAGCTATTTATAGTACATACATTGTATTAGTATTCAGTAATGCATCACTGGTAAAACTCAATCTTTACAACTGAGAAAAAGAAAGTTTGGTGTATTACCTGCTTCACACAATGCAGTATGATGGCAGGATGTTACAGCTCAGACTGTATTAAGCCTCTTCTGATGTCTAAACATTCTAGAGGGGGTGTGACTAAAACTGAACACTTAAATAGATGTAAGTTTTTAACAGTAGGAATACTTATTTTAAACTTTATTGTGTCATTATTGGCAATTACATGGGAATGCTACCTAGATATTAGCCTAACTTATCTCCCCTTTGAAAAGCACAGCTATACCATGTGTTTTGTATGTAAGCGGGTTTAAGTGGTAAATTCAAAACCTCTTCAAAATATTTGGCAGCACCCCTAGACTCTTGTCACAGTAAACACTTTGGGAAAACCTGTACTAGAGGGCACATTATAGGGGAGACTGCAGCTCACTGCATCTCATTTTCTTCACTGGGATTTTTGGCTCAATCCCAATTCCCTTCTCTTGACCCTACCCCTACTTTTGGACTGCCCTCAACTCAGTAGTGGTGCTTCAAAACTGAGCCACAGGGGTAGGGGTTTAAATCTTTACCTAGGAAATGGGACTTCACTCATTACATAATCAACCAGGAATCATGTTTTCACATCAGATGTTTCAGTGTAGTCCTGCACGTAGAAATTTCTGCCCGGCACTGATATCAGAGGAGCGATGAAGGAGAGACAATTTGCTTCTGGATTATTTTTCAAGCTTCATACACGGGACATGGAAATAATTGTACTGTCACTCACAAATCACCGTTTACACAAAGTTCTATTGTATAGAAGCCCTAAGATGGCATGAATTTGCATTTAATTTAGATTCAGTTTTCTTATGATAATTACGTGTTATTGTCCTATGTTTTCCCGACATCGTGACAGTTGCCATCCCCCTTCCCCCACCCCCCAGAGTCCGCTGGTGCCTTACAGCATATCTTAATTAAGTACCTTTTATTATGAAAGTTACACAACCAAACTTTAGCCTGGAGTATTCATTCAATAATGTCATTCATTCATCTAAGCCACTTATATTACTACTGGGCCACAGGGAGTGCTGGAGCATATCCCAGCACTCACTGGGCAGAAGGCAGGGAAACGCCCTAGACAGGTCCATCGCAGGATAGACGCATTCACACACACACACACACACACACACACACACACAGACACAGACACACCCACAAACACACACACACACACACACACACACACACTAACAACTAGGGGCAATTTAGTATCTCCAATTCACTTTGGACTGTGGGAGGAAACCCATGCACACAGAGAACATACAAGCTCAACACAGAAAGGATTGTGGCTACGTGGCTGGGGAACACAGGGTGATCTTGATGTGTAGCAACAGCACTATTCACTGTGCCACTGTGCGGCTTTTCAGTAATGTCTATTAAAAATTACTCTTAATGCCAATAAACGGAAAATGTTCTGAGTAAATTAATGGACTTAAATAAGCAGTATATGTGCTTTATTTGTAATATATTTATATCATTTTATATAATTTGTTGTCTCATGAAACCTTTGTAAAATAGAAACACAATAAGAAAGAGAACAAATAAACCAGGCACATAAAATACATCTGCGGAAAACTTTGGCAGAATATATTGCTGTTCTGAATGATATTCATTGCTGTAGGAATATTATATATTTCAGTGATTTTTTTTTTATTACCACTGCACATCTCAGTTCACTATTTCTGAGAGATAAATGACTGTTGCCTCATTTGGATAAACAATAGTTTAGGAATAAATTGAAATGGGAGATGTTTTTGCTCATTTCACATCATTCAAAGTGTGAGATGTTTGGATTTTAAAATAAAAAAAACTTTGAGAACAAGGAAAATATTGTTGTCTTACATGTATCTGCCATTTTAGACTACTGTGCTTGTCTAATAGCAAGCAACACTGAGCACACTAAATTCACATAATCACTTCAGTACCTAACGTTTGATTTTTTAAATTAGTTTAATTGTAGTTTATGGTCATTCTTGCTTCCACAACCTCTTCCTAGGATATTCAGACAGAGATCGATACCAACTGTAGTTCCTCTAGAAGGAGATCCGGGGACCAGTCACAAGGTTATAAAGGAACAAGTCCTGATGAAAATAACCATATTTATGGAAATTCTATCTTTTCTAACAGGTACTCTGCATGCAAACAAATGTCCAGTCCCTTTCTTAGCTAGTTATTTATAATGCATCCAATATCATTAATGGTGAAATATCAAGACCATAAAAAGTTTTCTTGTGTTATAAGTACTTTATTTATATTCCACTGAATATATGCAATGTTTTGTCTGTAACAAGTGTAAAAAGATGCTTTGATATTTTTGAGAATCAGAACCCAGTATCTTAAAATCAGAGACTGACCCTTATCGTTTCCAGGTTATGATATGGCAGAATTCTCACTGTTGCAGTTAACGTCTACATAACTCTGTTATGTAAAGCAACATGTTCTTACAGGGACTGGGTGGAGCTTCACAGTGAGAGTGAAGCTGGCCTGATGACTCTACTGGAGGAACTTTGGTTCTGGGTGAAGCTAAAAGAGAAAGAACTGACCAGGCAAAGCACCACTGCAGATGGTATTAATAATCTACTGCAGCAACAAGACTACTGTACGGTCAGTTACAAGAGAAGTCAAGGAAAAGGGCTTGATACCTGATCTTTATATAAACTTCACCATGTGAAAGATTACAATAGTATCTTAATAAAAAACCCAGTCTAAACCCCAGTTCTTCCTCAGTTTAGTGTAACTGCATTTTTAGGTTTCCATGTTGGTCAAATCTAACCTTCTACGACTGCTCTAGCCTTTATTACATAATGTTCCATTCTCAGCGTTTTCCTCAAGAAACAGTCAAACTAACACTATAGCTCTTATTCTTAGTCACTTCCCAAACATCACTCCAGAATTTATTTAAAAAATGCCCAGTGATAATGCATGATTGTGCAATCTTGGCAAAGTGAGATTCTCACTGCAAGGATGTCAATGCTACATCATCTTACTGCTTTATTTTGACACAAACTAAAACCAGACCTTCACAATGTTCCTTCAGTTACATTTGCATATTCAGCTTCTGACTGTTTCAGACCTGCAGCTATTGAAATGTCAGTGTTAAGTTAATAAATGTAATGATACTAAAAGGTAAAAATAACTGTATCAGGTTGTAATATTATAAGCCTTCTGGCTTTATCAGTAGAGAACACAGAGAAAATGACTTTGGTTCCTAAAATACACCGTAATAATTTCTCTGCTTGACTTTGTAAGGTGACCTTCAGGTATACACATTTATTTTTTTGCATTTTAACTTTCTGTTTCAAAAGTTATATCACTTTTCCACCTAATTTTATTTTAGACCCTGGCCAGAAAAGCTGCTTTATGAATTAATAAAACAATTCTATTTGTTTTGACCTTTTAGAAATGTCAAGGATAGCCTTGTGGATCAGTGATATTGTATGTGAGTTTTATCTGCTCACATGGGGCTGTTCTTTTTTAACACAGCACATAATGTTTAATTTAGGCGGTGCAGGGGCAGCTCAGCACTGGAAGGCAGGATTTTGAGTGCCCTCTGCAGCAAGTGTGTCTGTTGCCTCTGCAGCAGTTGGAAACTCTGAGTGAAAGCAACATGAAAGAAACAGCAGGTCAGTGATCCCCTATCACATGAGGCATCCTTTCTCTCCTTCTCTATCAGTCAAATATTCTCTAAGATGAGATCAGCAACCGTGAAACGTCCATAAAGGTTTTCAGATGGATGTGTTATCCAGTGTCTTATTACTTTCAGCAAACAGTTTCTCATTTTTGCACCACATTGTCCTTTTCCAAAGTCATCTCTTATTATAAATGAAGGGCATTCCTATCACTTGATTTTAATCATGATTATGGCTGAGTGCAGACAGTAAAGCTCGGAGACAGAATGAGAAAAGTGACAGGTGTAAATCCGTCCTGGATTTATAACATCTTCTAAAGGAGGAAAGATTATTATATCATTTGTCCCCACTGTCTTAAATTTGCTTGTGAATTTTTTGTGACACAGGTGAGGACTGCAGATGATGATGCAGATGAGCTGGTCAAATAGTACTTATATTTTGCCTGTTCTCTGAACTCTATTTCTGTATTGATATTTTCAGAGTCTGCTCTGCAGGAGAGGAGCATGTGGCTGGCTCAAGCTGTGCTGGATGAAGCCATGGAAGTCCAGCATCACTGGGATCAGTTCTGTTTTAACACAGCCAGCTGGCAGCAGCAGATCAGCCTGGTACTGAGAAAACTGCAGGACCTCCAGGATGCTATGCATCAGCTAGACTTGGGCTTGGCAGAGATGGAGAATAAGTGGGACACATGGTGCTCAGAAGGACAAACTCTGCTCAGCTGTATGCTGGATGATTCTGGGAAGAGTGTGAGTAATTGCTTAGGGGGTAAATCTCAAATCAGTTTTTTTTTTTTTAAATTTTGGTCTGATTTGATTTGCAGACTTGCACACAACAAAATTTACTCAGGGTTTCTCTATGACAGATCAGAGGGTAAAGGTCATTGTTTTGTTAAAAGATTGTATTGGAAAAAGTCAAATCAATGTTTTTATTCTTCCTGATCAGATTTGTAGACTTAAACACAACACAATTTACCCAGTACACTGTGAAGTGTGAGAATGTGCCATGACAGGCACTGAACAGATAGGAGGCTAAACATCATTGTTTGTTGTGTTAAAAAAAAAAATCATGTTTATATATTTAGCAAAGTTTTATTGAGAGGGCAGCAGAACTGCATTCTGAAGCAACGGATATAAGTATCAGTTTGGTTCCACTTCCTGACATTCAGCTGGTTCCAATCACATCACCACACCTTATAGCTCTAAAACACTACTGGACATTTCAGTGGGGACAGGCTTTGTCACTTCCTTCAAAATTCCTATATGGCCTAAAGTATTTTGAAGCCTAACCATGACCCCTTATGTGGATCTTCTCCAGACTTTTGCCACATGATTGTATTGGATGTTTTTGTATGCTATAGCACTATGATTCTTTCTTCACTGGCACTTCACTGGAATGGGGTCCAAACCTGTTCTAGCATTGACAATGCCCCTGCGCATAAAGTGACCACCAAAAAGACACGGTTTGCCAAAGTTTGTGCCTGACTTCACTAATGTTCTTTTGGCTAAAGGACTGCAGCAACTTTCCAAAATCTTGTAGAAAGTCTTCCTGGTAGAGTAGATGTTATAGCAGCAAAGGGGGACCAACTCCATGTTAATGCTATACAGGGGTTAGACAATGAAACTGAAACACCTGGTTTTAGACCACAATAATTTATTAGTATGGTGTAGGGCCTC
>JAOVVH010000002.1:16224753-16235709 GCA_028566435.1 Scorpiodoras heckelii
CCATGTGATGGACTGGCGACCTGTCCATGGTGTACCCCGCCTTCGCCCAATGACGCTGGGATTGGCTCCAGCCCCCCATGACCCCGATTAGCGGGATAAAGCGGAAGATAATGAATGAATGAATGAACTATTTTCAGTTCAGGAATCCATGTTAGAAACACGAAACCTGGCAGAAACCATGCTGCAACCCTGTGATTGTTATTAGCCTTTCGAGTCACCTAAGACTTTCTGAGGCTAACATCCTGAATCTTGCATAATGATGGTTTCCTCCCTGGGCCCAAAGTCATCTGAGATGAACCGAAAAATAGTGGAAACGTGTTCTGTGGTCAGATGAGTCCATGTTTCAGCTTGTTTTTGGGAAAAACAGATGTTGTTTTCTATGTGCCAAAGATGAAAAAGGACATCCAGACTGTTACCAATGAAAAGTGCAAACACCAGCATCTGTGATGGCATGGGGTGCATAAGTGCTGGATGATCTGTATATACAGTATGTAAATGTACCATTGGCTTATATTGGTATTTTGGGAAGACATATGCTGTCATTAAGATGATGTCTTTTCCCAGTAACTCCATATCTATTTCAGCAGTACAATGCCCGGCCTCATTCTGCAAGAGCTACACCAACATGACTTGACTGGTTTGCCTGCAGTCCAGATCTGTCTCCTATTGAAAATGTATGGTGCATCATGAAGAGGAGAATTAAACAACAGTGACCAAGGACTATTGAGCAGCTCAAGAATGCATAAAAATTCCACTTGCAGAACTGCAACAATTAGTATCTTCAATTCCCAAACTATTAAAAAGTATTATTAAAAGAAAAGGTGATGTGACCCAGTGATAAACATGCCTCTGTCCCAACTTTTTTGAGTTTGGTGCAGCCATCAATTTCTAAATTTGTTTAGATTTAACAAATAGAATTAAATTCATCATTGAAAACACTGTCAAGCTTTTCTTTGCCATTTTGTCTGTTAAATAAAGCTTCAAGTGAATTAACAAATCGCATTTTTTGAAAGTGTCCCAACTTGTCTGGAAATGGGGTTTGTATTTCTTCTTGTATTTCTGTTTTTGGTGAGCCCACATAAAGAGTGAATACGAGGACACATTATGAGTACCAAAAGATTTATTAACAGGAAACCTATGACTTATTTCTCATTGATTCTGCACATGGTTAATAACATGTCAGTTTGGTGCTCACTGTGGCACTGCTGAGGGCAAACTGAATCTCTAATGTGTAGTGATGCATGATGAAACCTCTGTATTTTCTCGGTACCACGTCTTGCAGAGTATGAACTCAAATGATAAAGTAGGATGACAATCCTCTACTTATATTGCACTATGAAGAAAACTAAAAGATGTTACTCATAATCTAAAAGCCATGCAGGAACATTAAATGATAGTTTGTATTTAAATGCTTATCCTTTTAGAAGTTTAATGAGCTGTCATAGCTTCCAGGCAGGAAGAGGATTTGTCTTTGTTGGTATTAACTGATGAATGTACGCATTAATAAACTGTACTTTAATTTGACTTGGACATTTGAAAAGTGCACTGAACTCTGAAGTTTCCATTTTGTTTTATTTCTCAATAAATTCAAACATAACTGATGTCATTGTGTCTTTCTGTTTTGTGTCTACAGGAATGAAGAATACTCACACAGCCAAACGTCCCTGCAGTCCCCTCAGAGAACACTGTGTATGCAGCAGGACAGTGGGCATGTGGGATCAGGAACACACCACACAGATGACTTTTCAGGAGGAAATGACAAGCAAGTACAAGTCACTGCATTTGTTTGGCTACACAGTAATGCTGGTACCTGATGACAGTAAATATTATTTACAACATTAGGATAGATCCAGCTCGAGATTTGGCCTCCTGTGATGTTTTTTGGATGCGACTTTCATGTAAAGATACATAGCAGATCCTCCTGAACAAAGCCAAATAGCTCTGCATCTTGTCTTTTTCTGTTGAGATAACTGTGATCTTGTCTGTGTTAAGACTGTTTCTTTATGTACATGAAGGTTAAGTCTTGATGGCCTTCATCTATGATGTTAAACATCTCACAAAAACATTTTGACTTCCTATTCCAAATGTTTTCATAGTGGTAGAGATTAGGACGTTACTCTGAATGTGATCCACAATAAACATAGTGTTCCAGCTGACCGGAGCTTAGCAAGAATTTTCAACTGGATATCATCATTATTTGTAACACATAATACCAGCATCAGAGATAAGAGGATTTAAGAAAAATACTCCAGGAGAAATGTAAAAATCAGTTCACAGTACTCAAAACTCAAATATTGCAAGACGTTGGGTTTTCTTTGCTCTTAGCAAGATTTCAGTTACTAAAGAGCATGATTGTTTGATACTACAACATAACACAATCACTGTGCACTGTATGCATTAATCCGCATACTGGATTTGTTCCACACAGTTTAAAAGTTATAACTCCAAGATTTTATGCTGTTTTTTTGATTAAAGGGTTAAAGCTCTTTTTTTAATTTCACCATAATTACATTTTGTCACTGAACTCATTTATCATTAATGAGACATATTCTTCAGTGATTTGTTTGTGAGTCTATTTATAATTATACTTGCTTGACTGATTACTTAATTTTGTTTTCCCTTTGCCTGGTGACAGAATCTATCATTATACTAAGAAGTAAAACTATTCATTCAAAATTCATTAATTTTTACATCTATTAAATTATCAAGTATGCCTGTCTTAGTCTTCTCCAGCCACCATCTCTAACATCAAATGGAAAATCTAAATTTATGAATATTTCAAAAATGTGAGGATGATTTGTGGATTTTACCTAAACATCTAGTCAAAACACAACCTGCCTGAATGTGCTGCATTGTGCAGAATTTTATTAACACACAATTTCTTTAAAATATTAGTAAATAAAATGATGTAAAATGAATTTTAAGAATTGAACTCAGCATACTCATTTGGAAGATACAATAAGAAAGCCATTGGTTTTTCAGTGTGTCAAAGAGAAAAAAAAAAGACTGTTATTAATATAACAGTTCTCAAGCCTGTTTAAGGAAGTCCAATTGGAAAATGTTTATTGTGTGTTTGTCAACCAAGCAAACTCTCATATGCTTCATGTTCCACAAACCAAATTTAGTGAGTCACTGGAGCAGATGAAATTGCAAGGGCTCACCAAGCATCACATATTTGGTCAGCCTGTCCACCAGATTAATCAGTCTATTCATAACTCACACATGTACACCGATCAGCCATAACATTAAAACCACCTGCCTAATATTGGGTAGGTCCCCCTTGTGCCAATAAAACAGCCCTGACCTGTAGAGACATGGACTCCACAAAATCTCTGAAGGTGTGCTGTTGTATCTGGCACCAAGACATCAACACATACAAGACATACTTGACATACAAGCACCCGACCATCCACATGATGTAAAAGAAAACGAGACTCATCAAACAAGGTCACCTTCTTCCATTGATCTATAGTCCAGTTCTGATACTCACATGCTCATTGTAGGTTCACCATGGGCACTCTGAGTGGTCTGCATCTACGCAGCCCCTTATGCAGCAAGCTGTGATACAGTGTGTGTTCTGACACCTTTCTATCATAAACAGCATTAAATTTTTTGGCAATTTCTGCTACAGTAGCTCCTCTGTGGAATCAGACCAGACAGGCTAGCCTTCAATCCCCATGCACATCAGTGAGACTTGGCTGCCCATGACAATGTCACCAGTTCACCTGTTGCCCTTTCTTAGACCAATTTTGGTAGGTACTAACCACTGCATACCAGGAACACCACACAAGACCTGCAGGTTTGGAGATGCTCTGACCCAGCTGTAAAGACATCACAATTTGGCCCTTGTCAGAGTTGCTCAGATCCTTATACTTGCCCATTTTTCTTGCTGTCAACACATCAACTTTGAGTGCTCACTGTTATTCACTGCCTAATGTATCCCACCCCTTGACAGATGCCATTGTAATGGGATAATCATTGTTATTCATGTGACCTGTCAGTGGTTTTAATGTTATGGCTGATCAGTGTATATATACATTTTGATGCAATAACCATCAGAGTGCCCTTTTGAGACAGAAGCTGACCTTTTTTTCTATTTATTTTTAAAATTAAATCCCATTTCTGAAGAACCATAATCAAGGATTTGAGAGCCCCATGGCAAACCTTAAAAGTTCTAGGCTCATGTTTCAGCAATTAAAGCAGTTTTATTATGTAGCGAGATAATAATATTGGCACACTGGCTCACAGCTCTCTTTCACAAGATGCTCAAATACAGTTTCATGTATATGGAGCAAAACCTTTCTGTTTATTGTAGAAGTCAAACAGCAGTGCTGTATGAACTGCAGCCACAGTCCTGCATACTTCATTGATTTCTCAGCTTTGTCACTGCTGATTTAACTCCTGAAGGCCTTGTTAACTAGATTGCCAGATAGATTATAAAGTGTATAAATGAATTAAACATTACTGCCACCTAGTGATAATGAGCCTGAAGTAGCCACAGTATCTTCTCAAACCTGAGTTTGTCATGTGACTGCCATACCCCTACATTCAGTATTATATTCTAAAACAACAAATCTTATTCAGCTAAATATTTTTTAACTACACACTACCTTTCATGATCACACTGGATGTTCAGGATTTTAACCATGTACACTTCCAGTCAAAGTTTTTTCACACCCTATAATAATATTTTCATCAGCGTTCAAGTACTGGGTCATTTTCAAAGCTCTAAAATGAATAATTAATAGGCATAAGTGAATTGAGAAATGTTTTTACATTTATTAGAAATAGAAACACTCAGCCTAATGTAGGCCTAGGTACTTTTGATCACAGTATAGCCTATACTTAAATAAAAACCTGCAACAAGCACCAATATGTTTTATTGTTATGTACAGTCATGTACAGAATTAATGCCACCCCTGGTAAAGATGAGTAAAAAGGTTATAAAAAAGGTCAACTTTTGGTGAATTAGTTTAATCTTATGCTAAAAATAACCCCCAACCTTTTAACTGAAGTAAATTTATTCTGTGAAAAAAAAAACATCAAAAAATATTAACAAAAAAACATGTGCTACAATTATTGACATCCCTAGAATTTCTAAGAAAAAAAATATAACTGAAGCATTTTACTTTTTTTTTTAAGTTGCTCAATGTCTTTCAGGCTATAACCCATGACTTCCTGTTTCACTGAGGTATATCTCTGAGCTGACACATGGGCCAAATTCTGTTAGTCATTCTTCAACATGGGAAAGACAGGAAAACACAATTCAAATAAGGGAAAAGTGTGTTGACCTTCATAAGTCAGAAAATGGCTATAAAAATAACCATTTCCATATTTAATATGTATTCAAGAATGTCTTACATGATACACAAAAATAAAAACTGTTTATTGAGGGTAGACAAAAATTTGATATTTCCACCAATAAGCATCACATGCATAAGGAGTCAGAAATGATCCTATGATCTCCATAAAAGTGCAGCCAACTTGTGTTCAGTTCATCACATCACTGTAAAATATAATGCTATAAAATATCATGTTCATACCGAGAATATCCAGTACTCAAAGTTTAAGACAAAAATTCTAACCCATGCGAATCTATTGGCAAACTATTTGAATTATTGCTATAAGTTGTTTTAATACACAGTCGTGTGCTAATTCCATGCTACAAATTGTGCACACTTCAATTTAAAGTGCACACTTTCATTAAAAAACAAACAAACTTGTAAGTGGGGACATCAAACAAAATGTGTCAATAATTTCAACTGTTCAATAACAAATTTGTCACACTGATGTTATCTGCCTCCTCAAACCAAAACAGTTCAAGTGGAAACATTCCTTCTACCAACATAAACAATGACTTTTCTTATTCTCTTTATTTAACACTGACAATCCAGTAACCCTAAAGCCCTTCTTGCCTTATATACTGGACATTAAATATGCAAGTACAGTTATGACATCATGTTTCTTTCTTTAAGCTGCTCATTCTTATTCCCCTTTTCAGCTTTAGAACCCTGAGAGACATTAGAGAAACATCTGGAAATGTGTGGTTTACATGTGTTATTGATTTGACCAACAAATAAACCTTTTTGCTAACTGAATAATAGACATTATAGACCTGTCCAGCAGGCTTTCAATACAGCTCATTTTGTCAAGAGAGAAGCAGGAGAGAGATACAGTTGTCTAACAGGATCCAAAGGCACTGACATTCAGTCACTGGCCACTTTAATAGAAACACCTGTGCACCTGCAGATTCTTGAACTTATCCGATCAGCCACCTGTGTTGTAGCAGAGCAATGCATACAATCATGCAAGTACAAGTCAAGAGATTCAGTTTGTGTTCACATCAAACATCATGGAATTAGACTTGATCTCAGTGACTGTGGCATGATTGTTGGTGCCAGATAGGCTGGTAACAGTGCAAAAAAGCTCCATAAAAACATCATCAACGGTCCAATATTGGTCCTGTATCTGTACGATTTTATGCACTGTGCTTCTGCTACCTTATTTGATTACTGGATAATTTCCTGAGTGTGTAGGTGTTTCTAATAATGTGGACTGAGAGTGTACATACACTACTTTAGGCAAAACATTAGTGTACATTTGTAACCACAGTGAATAATGACAGTGATGACTCAGCATCAGAACATTACAGGTTTTAGTGACATTCGATTAGAATTTGAAAAGTAAACTTCAATGTTCTTTAGTAAAGTGCTACGTATTGTATCTAAATATCTAAAAACTGTTTAACTGTTTTGTTAAACTGACTGTAGTTCAGTGCTGAAGACACATGGTAATTTAACATTATTACATTCCTAAATAAATTATTTTTGATCACGATTTGCCTGTGCAATGTGTTTCTGTCCGAAGGGGACACGCCTGTAAGCAATGATGCATTCAAGAATGTATATTTTATCCATCTGCACAAGTGAAAATAATATTAAACCCAGCATGTTTTATTAGAAAATGAATGTAAATAAGTATATATTTACATTAAGGCTCTGCTTTATTTAATTCCTATGATACTACACAGTAAAAAATCCAACTCCCGTATTGTTAAACAAAAACTTCACACTCATCTGTCACACCGAAAGCCGTAACAGCAGAATATTTCTTTTCTCTTCAGCTCAGCCTATAAGACTGGCCTGAGCATGGAGCACACTGATCGACCTTCTTTAGTCAGTTCTCTGGTGTGACTCATGCATGGCAGAGGGACGGCTTCCTCTCGACGGGCCACTGTGTTGAACTTGCACTTCTTTAGGTGGTCAGCCATACTGGAAATGTTCGCAAATTTCCACTCATTCACTGTTCCAAAGGCTGTGCTAAATCTCCATACCTTAGAGCCATATGCAGAGGGAAAACACTTTATTAACATCTTGTGTAACACAAGTCAATAAGAATAATCCTACTCAGAAATTCTAACATAACTTTTACTTTAACAGACTCTTTTATTTTCTATATATACGCAACATAAAGAAACTTGCCTTGTCATGAATCTGCCATGAGAAAGATCCATCTGCGCGTCTTGTCTTCGCCCAAAGCAAGACCACCATACCACGTGATTTTAGCAGACTAGCACAAACATCCCTCATCGTCCGAGACACTCGGGACAGCTGGCACAGACTAAAACCATCCAGAAAGCTTGCGACATGCTGCAGTAGCTCAAATGGTAAGCTACTGAGGTGGTCAGAATGGGAGCGACCATGGTACTGGACTTTACCTGGACGTTCCACTAAGCCAGACTGCACACCAAACGATCCCAGGTACCGGTCATGAATAATTCTAGAACCCTGTACAGAGGGGCAGAACCTCCTCTGGGAGTAGGTGCAACCATAGAATGCCAAAGGGCACCTGTGCTCCATCCAGCCATTGAGCCCAGCATGGATGTCCCCATGGACATTTTTAAAATGGGAAGAGAACTCGTCTCTGCGAAACAGTTGCCCACACACAAATGTGAACATGGAGCGCTGTTTGGTCTGGTAACGAGCAACACACTCCAGCACCAGGTCCAGTCTGAGTGTGTGGAATGGGCTGGGGTTGGATAGCTGAGGGCTGGCATGATCACAGGCAGATGCTGAGGCAATGTCTCCCACCATTGTGCTGGTGGCCAGTATAGCAGAAGGAAAGGAAAAAGTCTGTGTGCCAAAGTCAATTCGATACCCGTCCACAAAACGGCTGTCTGAAATGCCTCTACCTCCTGGGGAGTCACCAAGGCAGAAAAGCAAAGCAGCAGTTATCAAGTCGATACCATGAAGGCCTACTGGATCATCCACAACCTCTAGGTCAGAAGTGTCCACTGCCTTATCTTCCATCTTAGCCCGGAACAAATATGGACCAGACAGAAGAGTCTTCCGTCCATTACATGTAAACACGCTCATACCTCTAAGCACTTGAAGGTTCTGCAACTTGCGCTCCAGCCAACGGTCCTCGATTTCAACAGGCAGATGGTGTAAAACATTGTTCTGCACTAAATCAGGCAGAGGTATGGGTGGAGGTAGCGGGAACTGGGGTGGAGGTAGCGGGAACTGGGCTGAACGGGCCATTTCTGGTTGTTGTGCTATAATGGGCATGGAATGATAAGGCATCATTGGCGCAACATCTACAAAGTTGTTAAGATTTACCTCAGGCCTCTCCACATGCATTTCAAGTCTGACATGATTTTGATTATCGTCTAAATTTAAAAATCCATGTCCGTCAACATTCACATTGCCGCTCATTTCCTCCTCTTCATCAGAAAGCCCATCGAGCGCATTTTGCTTCCCCCATTCACTGTCATCTTCATCCAAATCTACTGGAAAAGCACAGTCCACTCCACCTACAGCTCCCAACTCACACTCTGAATCCATGTCACTTTCCCTCATTAGCTCAATTTTATGTTCTTTTGAACAATTATCCCCATTAATACCACTGTGACAACCTCCATTTTTATCTCCATTCTTACCACTGAGGTTTTCCATGATCAAGTCAATACCTTTGTTTGCACTGCTGAGAATGTCCAAAGCTGCTGCTAAATTTCTGCTAGTTTCCACTGACGCCTTGTAAAGTTCATCATATGTCTCTCCATTCATTTCAACTAGTCCATTTTTCAAGTCTGCTTCTTCAATACTAGAGTTCAGTTTTTCAGTTTCCTCATTTTGTTCATCCACAGTTTTTGCCACAGTGGTGGTCACTTTGAGAGACTCGAGTAACATGCGCTGATCCTGCAGGGCCAATGCCATATCTAGTTGTTCCACATCATAAACCTCCTTACTCAAGTTTTCATAGGATTTACGATCAGCATAGCTAACAGGCCATCGGTTCCATTCCATGGTGCAGCACACAACACTGGCTGGACATATTCCCAGGTGCTGTGCCATTTTCCTTCTGGTAATAGTGAAGGGGCATCCAAACCCACTATTTAGGCAAGGCACTCTTTCATATGGACAAAGCAATCGGTGCTCATCTGCTTTGCATGAGTGGAAAACCGCCCCACACACAAGAGGACAGCCCATGAGGTCACACGAAACCCCAGTCTCTAATCTTACCATGCATCTTCTGTTCACACAATTCTGGCAATGAATGTGCAGCTCCTCCATTACATATATTGTAGCCAGATGTTTTCAGTGCGGCTTTGCCTCAGGATTTACCTGCAAAGACAAGACAAAGAGAACCTGAATTATAACAGGTCACAAAATAGTTGACTTTATTCATGTTTATAGTTCCGTCTGATCCATAAGATGGATGGATAGCTGTAATTCCTCTTGTATGCTGCAGCCTATGTTTGCTGAAAGTCTGGGTAATGCCATTTCACAACAGCAACACCTCTAAGGTTGCACAGTCACGGTGCCTCTGACACAGTGGAAACATGACCTTTTATTTTTCAACAGTCTGTTGTCGAAGGGCAGATACAGCTTTCAATGAAAAACGCTCACCTCCCTATATGTGAGGCTGTAGAGCAATGATTTTCCGCTGGACAGTGTGGTGTAATATACCCATTAGATACCCATTAATTACCCATTAGACAAATTTGGTTCTGTTCATTAACACAACACCATACAAGTTGAACTGGGACATCGTTTAGAGCAGGAAAAAACATGACTGTTGCTTGAAAGAAATTCCCATTTATCTTGCAGACACAGTCACAATATTGACTTTTAGTTGTCATGTTATTATTTTGTGGTATATCATGTAGGACATCTGGCATGTTTGTGTAGTCAATTGCCTCGCTACAAGGTTTGGCTGAAGAAATCAGGGCTGTCACAAAGCTCACAATATTCTGATTCATAATTCCCACCCGGAGGTCAATTTGAACATTTTCCCCCTGTCAGAAACGCGGCAGTAATTATGCTTATTCCCATGTAATGTGAACGCAGAATTCTAACCTAACTAACGAAACTCTAAGAGGTTTTCTCCATTATTTACACTAAATCATTTCTCTGAAAGAATCTTTTACCCACTGATTTGAATCTGAAGGTTGTTTTACCAAGCACAGGCCAGAGTGACTTAACCTGTCCCAATGCCAATGACATATTTTACCCCATAATCCCAAACTGCTTCAGATTCACAAACTATACATACTTAATACTGTAACTTACACTGGTTTAACCTGATATGCAACAGTGTCCCAAATGTAGTAAGATGAAAGACTGGTGATATCTTAATCATGATTAATTCACTTGCCATTACTTAAATCACATTTATGTCCTGATTTGCTAAGCACACTGTTCATAAACAATCTTACATTTGTGTATAGATAGATAGATACACAGACAGACAGACAGACAGATAGACACGTAGATAGACAGACAGACAGACAGACACATAGATAGACAGACAGACAGACAGATAGATAGATAGACAGACAGACAGACAGACACATAGATAGACAGACAAACACAGACAGACAGACAGACACATAGATAGATAGATAGATAGATAGATAGATAGATAGATAGATAGATAGATAGATAGATAGATAGA
>JAOVVH010000002.1:16235809-16246425 GCA_028566435.1 Scorpiodoras heckelii
AGATAGATAGATAGATAGATAGATAGATAGATAGATAGATAGATAGATAGATAGATAGACAGACAGACAGACAGACACAGACACAGACACATAGACACATAGACAGACAGACAGACAGACAGACAGACAGACATTGCACAGAGTACAAACTTAGTTAAGCAAACTGGTTGCACTCTTTCCTCAGTTATAGTTTCCCAAATGCAGTAGTGTCTCCTTCAGTGAACCTTAGACCTCTTCCTGCTTGTTTCCTTCCAGTCTGAAGCTAATCACAGTCGAGGGATTCAGACAGCTTTGTGTGGGATATGAATTATTTTCCACAACACAACACGTGACTGCAGCAGTGGAGAACTATTGCGAAACTTCACGTCCAACACGTCGGTTCAGGTGGCTTTATTAGTAGCTAGTACCATTTCACATGTACCAACAGGTCGCTTAAACCAAAATGTCACCAGTTCAGCTATAATCCCTGACCGAGTTATCATCTGACATGTAACACAGTAAATCACTGGCTGACTAAGCAAATTGTCTGGTTAGCTAACAGCTATCTATAGGTTATACTGTCTGCACTCTAACTCTACACTACAGTGAACAGGAATTAGCTGGAAAGCCACATAGCTACTTCTTTGCTCGGACACGATTCAACCGTTAACACCACACAGCCTCTCCGCTGTCCTTAACGAGACAGAAGTTATTATTCGGACACACAGCAGCCAAAGCTAGCCGTGCTAACTAATTTTAGCACAGAAGTCGGTTATATAAAGCACTTGTGGCATTGAATAAGCAAGACAGCTAGCTAACACGGCAGCGCAGCGGCTCTTATAGTCACTATAAGCGTGTTTAACTGTTAGTTCACACTAACGCTGTTCGGGAAAAGCATTGTGCCATCACGGTGTGAGACATTAGCCGTGACTTGCTAACAAGCTAACAGGCAACCTGGCTATTTCCCGAATACGATGTGGCTAACAGCTAACAAGTTAGTCAAACAACACCGGTTAGCTTTAAAGTAACGTTACTTACCGCGACAGGAAGGCAGGCGTGCTTTTAATTAATGGTGACTATGCAGTTCAGGCACTTTTATAATAACATGAACCGAAGTCGTCTTATTTACACAGTTTATTACTTTCGTCTGTTGCTTCTTCGTGTTTATTTACACTGACCGGCTGATACTTTAGAACTACTGAATATGCATGAATGGGCGGGGATTTGTGCCACCGATGCCACGCCTCTGACGAAACTCCGCCTCAGCCAAACAACGCGTGTTGTTTCATGAGTCAGTGCAGCTGCTGGAGAACATCAAGAACCTGACACAAGCCTCGTATTAAACCTTCAAATAGCCTGATATTTTCATCAAAACCTGTGAAATTCCACTGAGAAGAGAATATACACTCCAGCATCTACATAATAAATTAAATGCAGGTTTTATAAACAAACAGACAGACTAATAAACCACAAACAAGTATGTGAAAGCTTTTATTTTAAATTTCTTCATTGCCCAAGCCATAACAGCAAATAAAAACAATAGATTAAAAGAATCATAAAAAATAAATGCACACCTAAAACAAAGCCTTCTCAGTGAAACCTATATACTCTATATACTAAACCTATTTACCTAGTTTATTTTGTAGTTCTATTAAAACAGCATAGTGTAGTTTTAATGCTCTCTGTACAGAATATATATTTAATTTCCTGTCTGTGTGATGTATGAGAAGTATTTTCTTGTGGACCCCAGCTTAGCTGGCCACCTCTGAGATGTGGTGGATGTTGGACAGGGTGAGTTGGGCCTCTTGGGTAGGATAAGACCGTCTGCTTTTGAGCCACAGCCTCCCAAACACACCAGTGATGAGCAGCAGAACCACCAACAGACCTCCGAGCACAAACGTTTCCACCGAGGGTGTACTTGCACCTAGAGCAGATTTGCTTGTCATTGAATCAAATCAAACACAACTACATGGATCTGTAAACATCGAGAACAACTGTATATACTGTAAAAGTGCAGATAAAACATACTCAGGATGCTTTTGTCAGAGTGAACCTCACGTCTTTTTATTGGCCCATATGACACGGTGTGGGACAGATCAGCATCTCTGCGTGTGCGTGCTGATGCATCCTCGGTGGAGCAGTTCTGGTTACGTGGAAAAATAATCATTTATGGTTAAAAAAAAAGGAAAAGTATGTATTAATGATGAGAATTCATTTGGCTTGCATTTAAAATTAGTTTAGTGCGTAAAGTCTTGATAATTTCATCTACTACTACATATTGCACATTTGAAATTGTGGTTGTAGTATTTGTGATTTGAGAGTGGCATAAAGACTGGGATCTCACAGGCTGGCATGCTCCTGCACTGCTGTGGCAGATCTGGACATTACAGTGGAGGAAGATGTCTGTATAGGAGCTGCCCACAAACTTAAACATTTGGATCCTGAACAGAGCTTCTGGGCCTCGTCCATTCTTCATCACAGCCAGCGTCTGGTCATTGACCAGCACTGGACAACTAAGGACAAAAAAGTCTCTTTACGTGCCTGTTATTCCTTTTTATGAGGAAAAAGTAATGGCTTTACTAATTAAAAAACACTGTATGCTATATAAGATTTGGTTAACATTTTGAATATTAAAAACGTTTATGGTGTATTGGTCAGAGAGAAAAGGGTGACAGAATGAACATTTCAACAGTTTTTTCTACATCTAGATGTTAATAGGTAATTAATGCTATCCTATCAGAATTCTATATAGTATCCTATAATAAATAAATATAATATAAATATAATATACTCATTACTAGTAGTATTACTAGTATTATATACTGACATAATGCATACAAACACGTGGCCTAAGAGACCGTTTTTCTCTTGGCAGATGTCAATGGCATCATATTTTAAGTTGTGAAAGAAGAGAAATAAGTCTGGGTGGTCATGGGCAGGCTCAGCTGTTGTGATGAAATGCCTACTGCCCAAAGCTGCAGTCACAGGAACATGAGTCGTACAAGTTGTTTTGTTATCGGCACCCTTCACAACAGGCCTTCTAACCAAAACAAAACAGGTCATAACAGACACATGTTTACATATTTACACAAACCTGTCCTTGATGAAAGTGTACTGAATGTTGCTGTATGGATCATGGTTCGGTGTGGCCCAGCATCTCTCCACTCGGAGCATGAGATTAGCTGGTATCTGTATGGTGAGAGTCCAAACAGTCTTGTCAATAACTCATTGAGCAAACACTGTTCCAAGCAGTCATCAGATTTCCAACAAGCCTGAAAGTAAACAAGAGTATCTGCCAAGAGTCTGATAAAGCAAAGATGGAATCACCGGATTCAGATGTGCTCATGTTAGATGACTTATTGGATGAATTAGTCTAATCTACAAGGAACATTGAATTAAATCAGAAATGTAGCAATTTGTGACATTAATTAGACACTAACTAATTCCTTAAATAATTAAATCCTTAAGTTAGCAGAATGTACAATGGACACTAAATTCCTTAAATATTTAAGATGTTAAGTTAGAGGCATCTTCAGAGGACAAGGCAAAAAGTCTTTAACACTGACACACATTTGTGATTAACAAAGGCCAACTTTTACTAAATCACAGGTAGTGTTTGATTACCTACAAATTAACCCTGAAGTGGCGAAAAGGGAGGCTTATCATTATTCCTACAAAACAGATAAGCTCATTGGAAATTGGCCCCAGGTGCCAAAGAAAGAAGTAAATCTCTAATAGCCTCTTAGAAGATTCACAATAGCTTCTAATTTACTATAAGCCATCTATCTTCTTCTTATACAAACCATGAAAACTTTCACATAGATGTTGTCATCAAGCATTAGAGAGGGAACAGTTGTCCATTTGTCCTCAAAGTCCTCATCTTTATAAAGCAGCATGGACACTGAGAAATTTCCATCTTCTGTGTCCAGAGTGATCGTCCTAAAGAGCAGAGAATGTTAAAAGGCCTCAGGAAGGATGCTGAAGGGCACTCAGTGGACATTGTAACAGACACTTTAGATAAATCCCCGTAGTTACTATTGATTACCTCTTTTGTTCAACAAGAAAGACAAATAAAGAAATCTAATTTTCAGTACTGCTGAAGTTTAGGCAAATCTAAGACAACTTAGACAAGCCTAAATAAATAGGGATGATTAAATATTTATTATATGCACACTATGTTTTGAATACAAGGAGCTCCAGACTGAAAAGACAACATTGTTTACATTGTTGTGTCTGTAAAGAATTTACCTGACATCCACACGGATCATATTTTCTCCATTAGGCTGCTGGACCATGTAGTTTGCAGGGTAGCGACATCCAAATGTAATGTTGACGTAGCTTCTAGTGATGACGTCTGTTTCATTATTGTGAATGGTGTTGGTGAACATGATGTAAGTGTCATCAGATGCCTGCAAATAAAAAAATTAACATTACATACACACACCGTAAAGTATAGTTACGATTCAGTCCATTTATAGGGATAGTAGTACAAATAGTAAGCAATTGTTTAAGAAAAAAGGAAGCAGCCTTTTTACTACTGAAAAGGACAGACTGATCTCCGCCCCCTTCCAGTAGTTTTATTGCATGTCTGTAAACTAGTTCTTCAGCATAACAACAGACCCTCTGTCCTAGTTTTGACAGAAAGTATTAGGTTAAATATTGGTATTTGAGTTAGATTAATTCTGGTGGTATACTGACCAAGAAAAAGTTTTGTTCTTATTTACAAACCTGTAGACAGAACGAAAACTGCTGCTGCACAAAATTTCTAAGTGGTTCTGTAGATTATTTGTTTACTTGTGTTCTGGTTAAAAAGTAAAGCTTTTTTTTTTACATTAATGCCTCATCTAATAGTGTTTAATGTTTAATCTCATACAACTTTCCACAAAACAGTATGCAAAAGCCTTCTAAGCCTAACACCCCTCCTCCCCATACCACGTACACACATGCAAAACTGTTACCCTTTTGCTGGCTTTACATGAAATACCTCTGTGCCTTCAGAGTGAGGATCTCAATGATACTTATGGTCTCAAGTGCAGATTTATATCCTGCCAGAGTGAAACCCATCCTCTGGGTAATGTTACGACTGTATGAGATGGTCTAGGGTGATGAATAAAAGAGGGTGTACAAAGTGTGACAGTGAATTATGGTCAGCCTATTCACTACGGTTGAAAACACAGTCATCATTTACATATAAATCAAGATAATTTAAAGCAGCATGGCTACTAGCCCTCCCCTTCAAGCTCTGAAAGCACTCCAGCCATCGAGTCTGAAGAGAAAGAAGCAATGCTTGCATATTCCCTCTCTGCATATTATGAAACAATTATTCCAGGGAAGACAAAGCCACCATATTAGCATATGATAGAGATGCACTAATCAGTATTTTATCTATGTTTTGCTTCTCAGAATATATTTTTTCCTTCACTGAATAACATTATTTGTGACAAATAATGCAAGGAACTAAATATTTAAAAAACACCCAAAGACACCATAATGATCACAATCTACAAGCTAAATGGATGAAACTGCATTTATAATTGAACTAGTATTAATGGAATATATTTTTGCAAATTCAAAAGACCCTATCTGAAGTGTCTACCCTCTTACATATGTATTCAAAATATAGCTTTCATTGCTTTCCTTTAGAAAGAAATTTCCTCAATCATAAAAAGAATATATTGACTGAGAATTGATAGGCTTACCATGATGGTGCCACAGTCTGTAAGATTCGTCTTAATAGTGAAGACGTAAACACCTTCAATCTCAACGCCACGACACTCTGGATCATTTAGGTGCAAATCCCAAATCTGCATTAAGAAGAAAGCATGGTTTTTATACCCGCCACACATAAGGAATGAAAATGACTACATCTATTAAAATATATTCATATGTTATTTGAGGAGATACAAACGCACATAAAGAGGGGGTTCCTTGTTGAGAAAAAAAGCACTTGGAATGGTCACTTGTATCTGCTCGTTGGTACATATGACAGTTTCATTAAGCTCTGTTTGAGGGGAAAAAAGTTCATTTAGTACTGCAACATGTAGGCATGATCATTATCAACACATTTTCCCTCATTTTATTTACTTTGCATATGCTATATATGCATTTGTTGAACAGGTGACTGCAAATAAGACATCAAAATAATTGTTTTTTTTTGTCTAATCTGCATCTGAACATGATTACATTATTATTGAAGAAGTCTAAAGATTAGTCTGTGACCTACAAAACACTCCAATTTCTAACTTTCATTATATATAACAATTAAGAATGGATTACTTTGCCAAAAAAAATATTTATCATATTTAGTTTGCAAAAAGCAAGCTCACCTTCTTCCTCGAGATGCACAGCTGGAATAAGTGTCCAAATTGTGAAGAGGCATAATATGGTCAGTGAAGCAGGTGCCATTTTCAAAACCTTTACTCAGTTTTCCTTCTTTACAGGTAAGCCTTTATGCCAAATCTCTGTTTCTGTCAAATTTGTGAATTGTCTCACCTATACACTCTAAACTGTTTGCCAGCTGCAGATGTTGCGCCTGCACTAAACCCAGCCCTTGAAAAACAGCCCTAATGAAGTAGGAGCCTCCCTCTGGCCTTAAAAACACCAGCTTGAATTGATGTCCACACCAACAATGAGATTCCAGACATGAATAGAGCATGCTGAGGGAGTCCAAGGTAACACAGAGCATTTAGATTTAGGGTCATAAGACTGAAAATACTACCGACAGACCACTTAGCAGACACCTTACATCCATGTCCCAAACGACTGGCCAATAAGGAGGCTGTTCAGCATATAAAGAGCACGGAGAGTTGCAGGGTGGTATCCTGTTTTGTCTCACACTTTTGTCTGCAAGGGTTTTAAAGGACATGGCTAAAGTTTTACTGTTTCGGGAATCCCACTCTTTTGCATGAAAAGAAGTCCTGCCATTGAGTCAAGGGCAGTTCACTGTCACACTGGCTGAGGAGCAGGTAACTGTAAAATTGCGTGGACAGACAGAATGTGGCACAGCCAGTAATTCTATCAAAGTAAAACAAACACTGCTAGAAACTACACCAGACTCCTTGAATCATGCTAAATCACATCATTCCACTACATAAAGCAACAATCCTGGACACAGAAGACTGAGAGAAGGAACTTGGGGGATTGCAGTTTATCATGACTACATTCAGTTTAGAGTTGCTTTTAGTAATGCTAACTCATGCTCAAGCATTTTGCTTTATAAGATGTGATTAACATATTTCGAATAAATCTGTGATTGATTTCTTCTGAACCATAAACAGGCACTCAATATTGATTGGCTATAATTAGAAATGAGAGAAATACTGTACATAGACTCACCTATAAAGCTCTGGCTTTTTCAAGGGGAAACCTAGCTCACTTTTTTTTTATTATATTATATTATATTATATTATATTTATTAATTTCAACTCAAATACAGAATTACACTTAAAAAAAATCAGGATTATCATTTTGTTAAATAAAACACACATTTTACATTTTTAACATGTAACAAACAAACAAACTTGAATCCGTTCACTTTCCCCCCCCAAACATCCCCTAGTGCAACTTTTCTGGGGGAATGTAATGTCATTGAGCTAATGATTGTTCTATTAGACAATTGTATTTACCTTTACTTTTCTAGTTGTAGACATTTCACAAAAAAACCTTGAAGAGATTACCCTCTTTAGCTTAAAAAAAAAAGAACAAACAAAAACCCATTAAGCACTGAGTCTTTAGGATGTATAACCTAAAGGTGTGTAGTGTATAAAAAAACATTTCTTTTAAGAAGTCGGTGACATTTTAGCCAGAAAATAAGTGATCTGAAATTAATGCACTAAAATATCATTATGATTCTTGTTATCTTGAAAAATGTAACTGGTCCCAATATTCACACCCTTACAACAGATACACATAGCAGGATCACAGCAATGCCTTTAAAGGCAGTGTTTTTCTATTTATATTACACAAATACTTACATTTTCAACAGTGGTACATGATGTAAATAATTATGCATGGAAATTAACATCTCACTGAACAATACATACACTCATCCTGGACATGAATTCCATGGCAATATTGGGCTTACAACAATTTCTTTGAATTGTTCTTTTTCTGGGAGAAAATGAGTGTACAACATACATAAGTTTTCATTTTGAGGGGTTTTCTGTAATCAACACAGGGTCAAAATTAAACATACAGCCACTGAGACTATTAATTCAGTGGTGCTGAAAATTCCAAAATGTCTTTTAACTTGCCAAGACCTTTGTTAGTGATCATGATCGTCTACAGTTGGTAGCTTCTCTGTTCCCACATGAAAAGGGTTTAGCACTTAAGCACTTAACTGATTGACTGACACACAGTACAAAGGGAAATTCCAAGGAGCTCAGTGCAGATCTGAGAAAGATGATTGCAGATTCACTCAAAAATAAAGAAATGTCTCTTGGAATCATTTCTAAACAACTGTAGACTCCAAAATCATCAGTGTAAACAATTGTGTGTAAGCACATTATTGGAAGACGTAACAACTTTGCCAAGGTCTGCCACAATGACCAGAGGTATGTTTAGAGGAGTAAAGGTAAGGCATTCAACCCTATGTACACTGTACCAATTGTTAAGCATGGTGATGGTAGCATCTTTTGCTGCCAGTGGAACTAGTACATTGCACAATGTGTACGGAATAATGAAGACTACCTCAGAATTCTTCAGCACAACCTCAAACCATCAGCCAGATGGTTGATGGTTAAAGGCTTGAAGTTGAAACTTGGACACAGTTGGGTTTTTCAACAGGACAATGACCCCAAACACACATCACAAACATTGGTTGTGGAATGGATAAAGCTTTTGAAATGGCCTTCCCAGAGTCCTGACCTCAACGAAAATATGTGGACTGTGCTTAAAAGTCAGGTCTGTGCCAGGTAACTAACAAATTTAACTGAACTCTACCAATTCTGACAAGAAGAGTGCCCAACCCAAAGTCTGCCAGAAGCTTGTTGATGGCTACCGAAAGCAAATCCCCACCAAATTCTCTTTTCTTTTCAATTACAGGTGTATGCTGTACACTCATTCTGCCCCAGAAAAAGAACAGTTCAAAGAAATCTCTGAAACCCCAATATTGCCATGGAATTCAGGTCCAGGATGAGTGCATGTAAATGTCCGTTCATAGCACAGAGTAATGCTCTGCTTAATTACCAAAACTCTAGCCATGCTCCAAGTTTTAAAATAGAGAAATATTTATCTCTACCACAGGAATCTGCTCACTGACAGATTTGAGGATTATCTCTGCTCTTTTGTTGCTGGTTTGTCCTTGCCCCACAGTGAAATGCAGTCTGTATCATGTTAACAGCACCTCTATGTTTACATTTACATTTATGGCATTTGGCAGACACCATTATCCAGAGTGATTTACATTTATCTCATTTATACAACAAGCAGTTGAGGGTTAAGGGCCTTGCTCAGGGGCCCAACAGTGGCAGCGTAGCTGTAGTGGGATTTTAACTGACGATCTTCTGGTCAGTAGTCCAATGTCTTAACCACTGAGCTACCACTGCCCACTATGTTATGTGTTATTTCAACAATCCTGAGGCTGCAAGTTTAACAATACAATTAGTGAGGTTTTTTTTAAAGCTAGCAGGTTGTTTTCAGACAGAATTTCACATGAGAAAAGCCTTTCCATCTTGATTAATATGCTGATAACATAACACTAGGATAGTCAATCAAGGACACCACTGGAACTAGCATATAAAATGCACAAAATGCAAAGTGGAGTGGAGCAGTGGAGAGCTTCTATGCTATAGTCTTTGCTGGTTGTGGTGCTCACTGCTCAGACTGTGTGTCTGTGATTGACCAGACTCATTCCAGTGCCTCACTGTCCTCAGTGAAAAGCTCAGCCAGGTCAGCCACTGTGAACACAGACGCCTCCGAGTGCTTCATGGCTGTGGCACTGTGACTGAAGGTACACAGGAAATGCCAAAGAATTATTAGAAATTTTATTATTAGAGGTAAAAATAAACGTTACTATTATATACACCAACATAACCCAATGTAATGGGACAACTTCCTTTTGTATATGTGCACCTTTTTTCTGCTGTTTTCAACATGGCCTGCATGCGCTCCTCAATAGTAGACTTAATCAGGAACCGGTGCACAAAAGTGGGTCTGGGGAACAAAAAACAATGGATAAGAAGTTAACTTGTCACTGATGACATGTGAGGTCAGCTGGTGCCACATGAAGGATCTCTGTGATTTTTATTTTGTTATAATGCCATACAGCATAGTGTATATTTTCTCCAAATCTGTGACTTTTCTATGACCTTTAAGCCTCTCATTTGTTGAAGGTTGAGTTGAGCTCAGATGCCCCAAAACTTTTATGCTTTGTTTCAGTGATCTGTAACATTCATTTTCACCACAGGTGAGATTTCAATTTAATTCAATTTCATTTTATTTATACAGTGCCTTTAAAAGTCATATGGTAGTATACAGTATAAAATGCATCTATACATACCCCAATCAGGCATAACCTTATGACCACCTCCTTTTCTCTACACTAATTGTCCATTTTATCAGTTTCACTTACCATATAGCTGCACTTTGTAGTTCTACAATTACAGACTGTAGTCCATCTGTTTCTCTACATACATTGT
>JAOVVH010000002.1:16246525-16260587 GCA_028566435.1 Scorpiodoras heckelii
CTATATTGCTCCACCCTGTAGATGTAAAGTCAGAGACAGTAGCTCATCTGTTGTTGCACAGTTTGTTAGTCATCCTCAAATCCTTCATCAGTGCTCACAGGATGCTGCCTACAGGATGCTGGTGACTGGACATTTCTAGTTGGTGAATTATTTTCAGTCCAGCAGTGACACTGAGGTGTTTATAAACTCCTTGATGACAAGATCCTATCAACTACTAACAAATTGCAGTGTCCCATTTTAATACTGTTAATAGTAAACTGTCTCAGCTGCCTGCAGTGATCTTATTCATTTCCATCGAAAAACCCTCAAAAACAATCAGCTATTTGATCCTACAAGCTCACTTGGTTTGGCCAATGCGGTGAACTCTGCCAATGGCCTGTAGCTCATGTGCTGGGTTAAGAATAGGCTCCACAAGCAGCACATGGGTAGCCTCGATGATGTTCAGACCGTTTGACCCTGTGTGCAACGGCAACAGCAGGATGTTGATCTTCTCCTCATATTTGAAAGAACTCAAGTTCTCCTAAAAGGAAATCACAAACGTGTTATCTAGTGGCAAGGTGCTATTATGAACTTGATCTCTTAGATAATGTGCACAGATACATAAAAATGTGCAGACATGATAAGTGCCTCCATGTTTTCATTCCGCCTGGTAGTACAAAAGATAATTTAGTGTAATAGTTTTACACACCTGAAACTTATGAATCCCATTGATCTGTGAGAACTCCATGTTGTTATCAAAGAGTGCTTTTGCAATGATATCTAGTACTCCCTGCCACTGAAACAGATAAAGGGCAGAGTCAGATCAATTACCATTGTTAAAAATATGCATTTTCTGAAATTGTCAAACAATGGGTACCGTAGAGAATACAAGAGATTTAGCTCCTGGGTCAGTCATATGGATTTTCTTAAGGGCTCGGACCACAGCTTCTACTTTAGTAGAGTGGCTTCCCTAAAGTATGAAAAAATGTCAAAGGGAGATTATAAATTTATGCTGCACACAAAACAAATCCAAAAAACACAACAAAGCAGGTGGGTTCTTCAGTAATCACAGACTTCATATTATTTCATGGTAAGAAGACAGAAGGGTACTGACTTTAACAGGAATTTCCTGGCCCTGGTCTGCAGCCTGGGTGGTGAAGACATAGGAAATTTCAGTGTGGGAAGTGGTTTGCCTGCAGATAGCACACTTTATAGCTTTCTTTCGATTGCCAACACTGTACTGCTCCACAATGATGGAAATGCACTCATTGCAGAAACAGTGTCCACAGGTGAGCACGGCCCACTGTCAAACACAAACAGACAATTACTCACAAGCACGGCCAAAGGTGTGACTGCTTTTCAAACACACTCATATTACAAAGTATAACACAGTGCTTACCTACCACAGTGCTTATCTACCAAATATCGTTATGCATCATTTCATCTTACCTCCTGACCCAGAGAGCGAGCACAAATAGGACATGGCTCTGGATTCAGACCTCCTGTTGATTTATCCTGTGACTGAAACAATTGTTGAGTGGAAATATCAGTATGAACTCTATTCAAAATATTACACTGAAATTCATAAAATGTAAAAAGACCACCATAAGAGAAAGGCACTTATAGACTGTTGTAGGCCAATATGTGTATTCAATGCCCTGTATAATTCACAATACTAATTTGTCTAAGTATATTGTTGGACAATACAGAAATTAGAGAAGTCTCAAAAAAACTAGAACACATAAAATCTTTATTTGTTACCTTCTCCAAATTGGTAAGGTAGAGGAGCTGTCCAAGCTTTTTCTGTAGCTGCGATTTAGCCACAGCCCGGTCATTCAACAGTTTCACTCTGTTCTGCTCAACCTGAAACCAAATAAAACCAACAAACAAACACATGCATTTAGCACATGGATACAGTATATAGTTCAGGTGTGGTGCAGTAAAGGATTAAGTCTACCCACCTCATGTGGCTCTATGATGTGCAGCACTTTAGGTTTGGGCTCATCAGGAAGACGCACACGTAGTCTTTCTGTAGCCATACCCAGCTCATCTATGGCTGACACTCGATCCCTCAATGTCATCCAGTACTCATGCAACACCTAAAGAGCCACATCTCATTTGTGACATTGGTGATCATAATGAGTAATAAATGAACAGGTACTAATCTCCACAAAGGTTAATGATCAGTGAGCACTGTGAGCATTCACAAAACCAAACTTCAGTCTTTAAATTAAAGTGATCATGCTGGAATGCAAAAATAAAAGTTTTTTTATTTTTTATGAAAATATTTAAAGGATTTGAGGGCACATCAACAGCACAGAGAACAAACAGACAAAGTGCTGCATGGTTGGAGGCTGCAGCTAATTTACCATTATGTTGTTTCTCCCAATAAGCAAAAACATTTAGTTTTGCATGAATAAATTTAAATCCTAAAAATAGTTAAGAGCAGTAAAATTAACAAAGAATTTTGCCTACTCCAACATCACATCTGCTTAAAGTACCAAGAACAGGAACAAAAATGACAGCTAGAGAGACTGCTATTTCTAACTTTTGAAATCTAAGTCTCTCACCCCCTAGACTGGTTAGGTATCTGACAGAAAGTCTTTGTGTAAAATTGCAAGTGAACTGACCAATATTTACAGGTAGTTCAAAGACCATGAATTTACACTGCACAGAAATTTTACCATGTTACCTGCAGCAAGCTGGGCAACCTCACAAAGAAAATAGCTTTCTATAATATCTATGGATTTATTTATTAAAAGTTATCTATGCTGTGAAGCCATATTGCATTAAATAAACCTTACTCAGATGAGTTTTTAAGGATTAGGCCTTTATACTGTTAGTGTCTTAATTTACAGTTAGTGTCACTGTTATCCGACTAGCATGGGCAGCATGGTGACTTGGTTGGTAGCAAGGAGATCCTGGGTTCGATCCCCAGGTAGGACCGGTCTGGGTCCTTTCTGTGTGGAGTCTGTATGTCCTCTGTGTGTGCATGGGTTTACTCCAGTTTCCTCCCACAGTCCAAAGACATGCAAGCTAGGTGAATTGGACATACAAAATTGCCCCATGACTGAGTTTGAAAGTTGAACTTGTGTACTGTTGTGAGTGTGTGAATGGCTGTGTGTCTGCCACCCAGTGGTGGATGATGCTCTGTCCTGGGTGCTGTCCTCTCTCCCTCTTTCCCTGCACCCCATTCAGTCCCCGAGGGGGCCGTGATCTCCGGTTGGGAGTACGCTGTGCGCGATTGGCTGTCGCTTCTCACCGGTGTGTGATTGGTGTTAAAGTTGTATGTTGACTGTAAAGCGCCCTTGGGTTTGAGAGAGGCGCTATATCAATGTAACATTGATTCATACTAATCTGGTGTGGTTGTTGTCATGGTGATGAATGCACGTTACAGTTCAGTGGCCTGATCACTAAAGATGAACAGCAGTTGCAGTTCGCACTGAAGGCTATAAATGAGCATCGAAAAAAAATATCCTGACCAGTTGAAAAGAACTCTGACAGGAGAAGACAATTTAATATTTTTTAATCTAGGTGTCATCTGCCTATATGATTTCAGTAAGAAAAACATGATTTTCGTCAGCAATGCTGCCAAGCCCAAACTTCATTGCAGGGCTAGCATGGAAAACTGAAATTTGCATTTTGGGGGACTGTTTTAGTTTTTCTACTTAGTCCAGTTATTAAACTAATGTCCTGAAAGCAGTGTGTATCATGCAGTTTTGTGATGTTGTGACTGTGATACTGTGTAACTTTGGGGTCATTGAACTACCCCTAAAATTCAAAATATTTTGCTCAGACTTGGCACATGTTATTGTAATAGCAACCCTAACAGTTTGGAGAGGTGAGACAACGAAATAACAATAACCAAAAATAACGGCCACCCTAATGACAGCGCTACAAATACAGTTCTCGTCCACTTTCAATATCCTCTTCATCCTTCCTCCACCACCTACATCTCTGGCTGCTAAGCTCTTTGCCACGTTGTCTGAAAAAAAGTGGCCATCATTAGCAGCTCTCCTTGCACACATACACCCACCAGGCATCCTCCTACACATAGCATAACACTTTCTTTATTCTCACCCCTCACTGACACTGATGACACTAAGCTCCTCCTCACCAGCTGGCCCACCACCTGTCCACTAAACCCCATCCCTTCACATCTCCTGCAGGCCATTTCTACCACAATGATCTCTGAACGTAGAGAACAACAAATTGGTCTCCCTTCTCCTATTACTTTCAAAAACTGTTACATTTGCTACCATAAATCAAACTACTTCAACATTCTTGGGTACATCCTACACAGGAAAATTATGAAGTACAATCATTATTAAACAATGCCTGGTGTACTCATTAAGCACCAATATGTTGTGAGAAGTCATGCACTCTCATTGCTTATTTTATCATCATCATTATTCTAGTCTCAAAATACATTTCAGCTTACTTCCCAGAAACTCCGGCCTTGATGAACTCACACTTTTTTGAGCTTATTCATGCAAGTGCCAAAAATTAAGACAACACTATGTAGTCCAGCTTACTGTCTCTACCAACACCAAGGGTCACCAGTACATATGAGGTAAAATTAAATGACAAAGAGCTGTACTGAATGCTCCTCTCTTATGTCCTGATTAAAGATCTGACAAGTGCAAGATCTATAAGATATATACACTATATAAAATATAAATAAATGACCCTATGGCTATAGTATATGAACCACCAGAGCCACTGCCATTTATACCATCTATATTTAAATGCTCATTAAATTATTCAGTATATGATCTCGAACCTTGTACTCCTTTTTCCAGAACTCAAAGAGCTCCATAAATGTACTGCCCTCCTCTATAATTTCAGGGTCCATGCGGCGAATCTTAGCAAAGGACAAGATGGCTTTCAGGGTGCGTTCTGTCTCACTGGCTGCCCGCAGACCACGGCTAGTTGTGGGAAGCCTGTCATCCATCAGCCCCTCCTCATCCTCGATCATGTCCTCAAAGATGGCTGTCTGACCTTTAACTCTGTGATGCATAAATGTTAATTCTTAGTGACTTAAATACAAAGTCTTTAAAGTCTTGTATGCTTTGCTTTAGTTGAATAATTCAAATGAGTGTTTCTTATTACTTACGTCTGAGAAAACAATTTTGACTCATAATCTGTGAAGAGTTCATCAGATTTGCAAAATACACAGCTATAAAATAAAACAGAAACAAAAGAAGACTATACCATTATTAGGAAGAATATACCATTTTAACAAACAACTGCACTAGGGTTAAACAATACATTAAGATGATTATCAAACACTCGCTGATTAAGCGAATAAGTTAAATCATTCCAAGCCAACTAAAAAGATCTTACTTGTTAAGTGGAAGGCGCACAGGCCTCAGATGACAAGCTGTTGCCTCCTCAATGACTTCCTGTGAAGGTGGAGCTTCTAGCTGTTTTACAGCATCCTGAACGGTTTTCTGGGATTTCATCAAGTCATCCATCTGAGTGCTGAGTAAAAACTGGAGACCTCTGGCATCCCGGAACCTGGGAAGCAAATTGCTCACGATGAACATCGCAAAATAAACAAACAGAAGAACCACAAAGTTCAAACAAACTGAGATAACATTAGGTAGAATTCTTGAAGAACTTCTGAATTACTTGTCAGCCATTGAGAGTTTATTGGCTTCCTGTTTGTAGCTGCAGGTAAGCTCATTTTGGATGCGGCCAACCAAGTCATCATCCATGGAGTACTGAATGGCCTGCTGAATGACGTCCAACCACCAGGGGGAGCGCAGGTTAACCTAAAATAGACCTGAATCAGAAACCTGTTTCTGTGCTTGTTTCCTTACACAGATCACCAGATCAAGCTCTCAAACATCCTACCTTACGTTTAAGGTCTCTGATGTTCTGAAGGACAGGCAGGAGGTTCTGCTGAGCTTCAGACACTTCAGAGCTGACCTTAGTCATGTAGTGTTGTTTCAACTGCTCTGCCTAGTTAGAAAATACATGCAGAAAATTTCAGTTAGTCACATGGGTTAATCTACTTGATTCAAAGTCTGTAAAAGATTTACATGTGAATAAATCGCTTTTTCTCAGATATGCTTTCTAACCTCCTCCTTCAGACGATCGTCTCGAAGAGTAGGTGGTATACCAGGATGCTTGGCATTTAGCAACTCCATCAAATTGTGTGTAGCATGAAGTCTCTATATTTAGAATACAGAAATAGTATCAAGAAGACTCACAGATGTGGGGAAACATGGATTGCTTTCCCTCACAGAGCAGGGCCATACCTGAACAGAGATAGAAAGCAAAGTTTTACCTGCAGGGAGTCTGTTTTAAGCCGATCTTTGTGTTCTTCTGATGATCTAAGCACTTCTCTGTACATCTCTGCTGCCTCCACAAACTCACCTACAAACGATGTGGGAATACAGAGGACAGGAATGTTTTTAAACAGGCCCATATGGACAAAGTAAATTAGTATGGTGCACATGGTACCTCTGATAATGTGGATTCCTGCCAAACCATTGAGAGCACACACCAGCTGCCTGTGAGCCTCCTCACACTCAACACGACACTTCTTCTGCAGGGACTTCAGCAGTTCTTCCATTGTCATTGTACTGAACATGACATGAATATCAGTCATTAAAGCAACCAGAAGGTTGAACACCATTTAGTCTGTGGTCTTTAGAGGTGTTTGAGGTCTAAATGTAATTACTCCAGACAGAATGTGTTGTACTGCCAATCAGAATGTGCCTCACCTTTTCTGGAAGGGCAAAAACTCCCCTCTGACAGCCTGAGGATGGCAGCAAGCCTGGCGCAGGCGCAGCAGTGGGTACAGGATGGTGTTGACTGTGCGCCGGTCCAGGCTGCCTAGCTTCAACGACCAGTCTGAGATCTTTCTCAACTTAAGCAGAGCATCCTGGGAGCAGACTTCATGCTGGCGGTGGTAAAAGTGGCCTTCCACAGGAGAGAAGTTAAGCCAGTGGATCTCTTCTGTCTGAGGAGGAATCTGGATCTGGAAATAATTCCAACATGCAAAATATTTCATTCTTTATCATCCACACATCTAGAATTCAACAGATGTAAGCCAATATTTGCATTAATTTCAATGTTATATAAGTTTAGTATAACCTTATTAACAATAGGCACTGTGACAAAGCAGCTTTACAGAAATACAGATGTAGATTTAGATCCCTAATTTTTTTTCCATTCATCCAAAAAGGTGATGTCTAACCATCTTGGTTATGGTCTCAACAGTGGCTGATGACAGGATTTGACTATACCTTCCCTTATGTGAAAACACTATAATACAGTATCAACAACCAACCTGGTCGATAACATCTTTTTTGGCAGATCGCCACAGCAGCTGGCCAATGACACTGTAGAGTGGCCCTGTGTTTCCACGACGATATGGTCTATATAGCAGCTGATCCCACCAGTACTTCACCCAGTATGGGTCGACTCCCAGAAACAAAACAAGTCCATACAAATCTGCCGAGCAAGTCAGTTACTTTGTTAGACGTGGATCTTGATTCCATTACAGTAACTGACAATCTGAGGCTCAGCTTACCTTCTAGACCTCTTTGCACTGGAGTTCCACTTACACACCAGCGATTAATGGACGTGAGTCGTAGAGCCATCTCGGCGGCCTAAAGACAGAAGAAAGCACATGCAAGTTTTCCTTTTTACAACACATACAGTATCTTAACCACATCTCCACCAGCTACCAGGTAGTCAGGGCACCTTGGCTGTTGTGCACTCTACCATCTGAGCCTCGTCCAGACACACACGCCACCACTCCACAGCCACCAGGGGGCTTGGCACAGCCATGTAGCGTTTCTGGTTACGAAAGCGTCGGCCATCTTTGCTGTTATTATGTGGGAGATCCACATAGTTCAGCTCAGTACGCAGTACATCATAGGTGGTGATGACCACCTCCTGCTCAGCCAGAACATGAGGCTGAATGAACCCATGTCTCTTCACTCCCTGGTACACCTTAGAGACACACACAATTAGTGTTACTACATTCACAGTGAAAGGCAGTATGAAAGGTATGCTGATTTACAGTAACAATAATTATTTACAAAAACATTTACAAGATATAGGATACAATGCCACAATGACAAAAATATGAATTCAAGCATTGATGATTATCAGATATATGTCAGGCTCAGGTTTGCTGAGTTTCAAAGTTTGAATTCTTTCGTCCTTTCCCTTTCGGTTAATGCAGTATAATTATTATGTTAATAATATTACATGATAGAACTGGCATTATTGGTATAAGGCATAGGCCTTATGTTTTAGTGCATAGCACAGAGGTTGTTAGGCTGTGTGCAGATTATTAAGTATCTTGTAGTACTGTTCAATGAACAAGGATGAATAATGGAGTCGTTTTATTTTAATCTGACTTATTCTGTAATTGGTGGATTTTGACCAATATTAATTATTAATGCTGATTTAATGTTGTATATTAACCATGAGTTAAGGTAAGGTACGACTTTATTAATCCCAGGTGGGAAATTCCAGTAATATAGCAGTAGACTGGTGATGATCAAGGATACAAGATAAAAGACAAAACAGCAGCATAAGTGTACTAAAATAAGACAAAAACTCAACAACTATACAAATGTACAAAACAGAAGCAAATTTATACACAGAATATAACATTAAATCAGTAAAAGGAATGTCAGGAGAACTTTTTTTTACTGAATTAAAGAAAAAAAATCTGGCATGGTGCAAATGCACATAATCAGATAACATTTGGGTAGAATAAATTTGAAGTCTTAGTACAGCTCTAATGAATGTCAGGAACCTGCAGTATGTATAAAGCTTGTGTGAATGATCAGGATCATTTTTAATTTAAGCAATACTTGCCAGCACTCGGAGAGAGGAGGACCGGATGTGCCGGTTGATTTCTTCGACCCACTGCTGGCATATGGAACTGGGGGAAATGATAAGTGTGGCACCGGTGGGAACAGGAGTCATGGCCACTAGGCAGTGTGGGCAGTAGAATGGCGTAGTCGCCAGGTTCTCCTCTTTGTAGTTCACACACTCAGCATGCTGCCACAGCAGACAGTTCATACACTGAACCCGAGCTTTATAGTCCACCAGGCCCAGTTCTCCACAGATACACTCAAACCGGTAATCAGGTGTATTGAAGGGAACCACTGATGCTCGAACTGGAGGAGGAGGAAACTCTGACTGAGAATCTTGGGAAAAATCTGACTGAGAATTCTCTAGCTGGTGATTTTCATTACTCTCCATCAGCTCTGGTTTAGCATTAGCTACATGGCAACCCACTGTCTCCTTCTCACCATCACCTGATAATGGGGGCTGGTTGTTCTCTAGGCTCGTCTCAGTGCTAGGTTTGTTACAGAGTGTCTCTGGCTCTGTTTGTGACTCATGTTCCTGCTTTGGTTCCTCTGTGAGTACAGGAGGCTCCAGGTTGTACATCGCGTCCTCAGAGTCAGAAGCTGCAACTGAGGAGTCCATAACTGGGTCTCGCTCCTGGCCTGCGCAACGACGAGATGTTCTCCTTGGAGCAGCCTCCCCAGTTGACTTTTGCTATAAAAAAAATCACTTTCAATAATACTGAATTATAAATAATAAATGTTTTAAATTACTTTTGGTTTACATAATACACCTGTATAAAAAGGAGCTACCCACACATCCAATACATTGTTCAAGATTATTTATATTGATAATACATTTATAAAGTAATATAAGATATCTTACATCTAGTACAAAATAAAACTGTCCTAGAAATATACACAATTATTCCAAGCCAAAGCATGATTTATTGGCCTCATTATTTAAAAATAAAACCTTCCCTTGTGGTTTAAAGTCAAGGTTTTAACTACGTCTAACAGCATTCCAGTAAAATACGATAAGGCAACCTGGTTGATGCTGCCATAATATTTCACAGTGCTAACATGAAAATATGTACTGAAATGTAATAAATACTTACTGGGCTAACAGGTTTCTTCTTCTTTTCTTTGTAGTTCTTTCCCAGCTTGAAGGAACCAGCTAATCCTCGACCTTTGACCTGTTCCACTAAACCTTCAGTTATAATTTTTGTCAGTGTCTTCTTAATGTGGTTGCGGTTTTTCAATGGGTCATATTTGTACATAGTGCGGAGGTACGTAAAAATAGCATTAATCGAGGCTCCTTTTCCAACCTTCATTTCCTTAATAGCAGTCAGAAGCATCACACGGACAGCTGTTAAGATCAATAAAATACACATTAGTATAATAGTCAAGGTATGTAATGCATAAGCTTTTCATTAAATACTACTGCTACTACTACTAATACTACTACTACTACTACTAATAATAATTCATGAAGTAGTGCTGAATCTGTAGGCTGGTAAAAATCAATGCAACAAACCATCAATCACAAATACGGCTTCTTACCAGGGTAGGTGATTTTCTCTTTTGGTTTTGCTTCACATTGCTTGATCCTTTGCCTCTCTAATGGGGGAGGAGGGATATAGTAGTTCACTGACTGTCCCTGGAGAACGCAAACATACGTTTAAAAAAAAAAGCCATCATTTAATCAGGAATTACACATTACTTGCTCTTCTACTACATGTAAATCATATTATTATAAAATGTGGGTGTTTATAACTCACACTCAGCTCAGGAGAAATGTGAAAAACCCAAAGAGGACTCAAGTGGACACAGGCAGAATATGCACACAAACTCCACACAGGCAGTCACCTGAGTTCAGAATCAAACCAGGGACCCTGCACCTGTGAGGCATTAATGCTATTTGCTGTGCCACTGTGTCTCCCCATGTGTGTAATTTCTTACCATATTGCATTCCACTTACCACAGGTAAGGTGAGAGTACTCTGCATTAGGCCTTGGCGAGTGTGACACAAAATAAGGGCAAGCACCTCTACAGTCTTTCCCAGCCCCATCTCATCAGCAAGTATTCCTCCAGGCCAGTCCACCCCAGCCAGAGGAAACTCCCGGATCAGACTAGTTAAAATGGATCATTGTGAACGAGAACATTATGTAAGCCCCAGTTTCAGTCAAATGCCCAAATCCTGCAGTAATACTCTCACTGACTAGGATGAACACATATCAGCATGCTCTTAAAACTTTCTTACCAGCCCGTGTAGGGGTTATAAAATAGCTTCTTTCCACACATCGTCATCACTTCCCTCCAAAGGAAATGCAGTTTTTGTTCTGTTCATGAAACAGTTGTATATCAAATGAATGTATTTATAATTAATATACAAAACAAATATTTATTTACTTATACAGACAAGTGACAAGTTAAAGGATGATTAGTTGATAAGCATGATGAGTAAAGATGCATTCAGACAGGTGTACTGCACAATAACTAAGCAACTAACTTCCTACCTTACACTATGGCTTGCATAAAAATGCAATAAAAAATTTTTGATCAAGATCACAAGAGAAAAAGATCTAGGCTAGTTTTAAAGATGGATTATTGGGGAGCTTCAGTCACAAAGACTCTTCAACTGCCTGTGTCTCAACATAATCAGTTACTAAAGTGACATCTGCATTTAGATATGCAGTGAAGACATCAGGAAATATTACTGGAGATTGTGGTTGAAAGCATATATTCAATGCATGTGAAGCTTGTGCATTAGTGTAGTATGTTAGACCACTGTGAAGAGATGTGGGAAAAAATTTATATGGTCAGATGAAGCATCCTTCACTATATTCTGGACAAGTGGATTAGTGCAAGAGAACGACATCCCTGCAGTGAAGATGGGGGTGGGGGTGGGTGGTGTATTGGAAAAGGGGGCATTTTGCTGGTATGCTTTGGGTCAACTTGTCCTCTTAGAGGGAAGAGTCACTGCAAATCATTATTAAGTTATACTGAGGCACACTGAAGCTTTTTTTCCCCTTACTTTATCACCTGTTCTTGCATTAAGACAATAGAAGGCAAACTGAAAGGAGAAATAAATTTACCTTGGGAGCATTCGATCTTGTACCTTTCCTTCCTCAGCATCCAGTTGACAGCTTGACTCTGGTACGGCCTGAGCACCGGGATGAGGGCTGGTTGCTGTACGTCAAAGCTTTGCTTCTGAGCTTCTCTTTGGTGAACATGTCTGACGTAGTCATAGAGTTCTTCCACGTTCTGCCGCTCCAGATCCGTGTCACATTCTTCTTCTTCATTCTCCATGATCTCTGCCATGAGAAATGAGTCAAGTACTATGTCAAGCTTCTTTAAAGTTATAACATATAGTGAAGGTGTCAGCACAAATAATGGTTATTATAGGAAAGAAAGGCTACCAGGGATTATGAAGTCATAGAACAATTCCATTAGTTTTTGCAAGAGCTGGCTGGCTCTTCTTAAGCGTCCGTTTCCTTCACTGAGGAACTCGGGTCGTCCCAATCCAGACTCCAAAAGAAATATCTTTAGCTGCACCAGAAATTATATAACAAAGATTGGAGGTTTGTACATATACATGGACAATTCACTGGATAAACAACCAAGTGGAATGTACTCAGCAGGTTAGTGTAGGAGACAACGTTTCACTGAACAATTTGTGCTCTCCTCCACAAACACAACACAACACAACACAACACAATTACCTTCACAGATCCTTCTCCAGAGAAATGACAGAGCTGTATGACCTTCCTTTTCTGCAACCAGTCCAAGTCCTCTAGTGATAATCCACCAAAGGAGCACACAACAGGACAGCTTGTGAGCTCCTCTGAATTTGTGCTGGCTAAATTTAGTGACAGAACATCTCCAGTCTGCTGCAGGCAAAAAGTAATGTTTCCAAGCTCGACAGGGACCTTTGGATAAAGCTCAAACTCTCCAATCAGAGCTTTCCAGCCTGGATCCAGAGCAGACACTGAAGTCACATTAAGCTCAGTGGTGTCTGCTGAGGAGTCCTGCAAGGAGCTTCCAGCTTCCTCCTCCTTCTCCTCAGGCAGAAGGGCGGTTGGGCCGAGTAGCTCTGCACTGCTCACATCAGGAACACGGTCAGGTTGATAGCTCACAGACGGCTGGGGGAAGACCTCAAGGTTCTCAAAATCCCCCTCAGTCCTACGGTGCTCATGCATGTTCCAGTTCAGTTTGTTCTTGGCCTCTTCGTCCATACGGACAGGTGCTGCACGTTTCCTCCTGCTGCTCATGTTTTAAGGCAGAAGAAGCTACAAGACTGGAGAAAGAGATCCAAATGGTCCGGATGGGATCCTTCCACTAAAGCACTCAGGCACTGTTCTCTGGCTGACCATTACATCTCACACCGACGTCCAAACCTGCAAACAACAGAGTGTTTTTGAAATATTTTTATTTAATAACAGAGGGAAATGAAGTATCTTCTTGGTCATCTAGGTTACACTTGACCTTTTACACTAACGCAGCTGTAACAACTGTAAACTACCTCGTTGTGTGATATTAAAATTCTCGGTCTCAGTTCAGTGAAAGTATCAGACAGAGCTCCAGCAAGCAGTCAATAACAGACAGGAACTCTGCAGTTACCGTGTTAGCTAGCTGGAGTTACCGACTACAAAGAGATTATATATGCACAAAGCAACAAACAATATTTTGACCTACTCAGTTGTCGGACACTTGTCTTCCATGCAGAAACAGAATCCACTTTCTTTCAGCTTTTAGCGCCACTAACGTGATAGATTTTTCACAGCGGTCCGCCATGTTTAAAATACCGGAAGTGACGCATTTGTAACACAAAACAAAGCCATTGCATATTCGCGGCCTGACTGCTAGATGGCGCTGTAGATCATTGTTTAATGACGCGCCGAACTATTGAAGAAGTCAAAATGTATGTTTTTTGGGTCAACTATGAGACTGAGAGAGAGAGAGAGAGAGAGAGAGAGAGAGAGTCACACAAATTGCTATTCAAATATAATGTTTCATACGTAGGCTTATACACGTGCTTCACATGTAGATTAGATTCAACTTTATTGTCATTACACAAGTACAAGGCAACGAGATGTAGTTTAGCATCTAACCAGAAGTGCAATAAGCAGCAGGTACAGAATGTACAATAGATACAGTATATACAGAATATAGGCAGATGTATGGACAATATACATGTGAATATATTATAGAGGTATTGTAAACTATTGTAAAATATACATGTGAATATATTATAG
>JAOVVH010000002.1:16314645-16326307 GCA_028566435.1 Scorpiodoras heckelii
CTACTTACATTACTTACAACACTACGTACATTATTCTGGACACTACACGACTTACATTATTCTGGACACTACACTACGTACATTATTCTGGACACTACACTACTTAAACAAGTAAGTTAACAGGTTACAGTCACAATTTTGAGTTAACTGAATTTCAAATATTATGTTAACAGAACAAAATCTGTGTCTGACAATCTTTTAACTTAAACTAGTTAAATAAACACGAAAGTTTGAGTGTAGCCTGGACATTTACGCACCCGCGGCGTTTGTTTTAAATAAACTAATTGGAATCTTTTTTTACAGTGTAAAAGATTGTCTTAACATTTATACTTAAATGCAAAATATTGTGTATTATAACCAAATAATGTAAATTGCAATCCAGATATTATTATTATAGTCTTCTTCTTATTATATTTAACATGCAGGATGAAATTTTAGTAAACTTCAACCAGTTAGACATCTGTTTACATTCTTCTGAGCAATCGCAGCATCTCAGAGCCATAGACACACCTGGACTCTTCCTACATTTGTAGAGTACCATTTCTTTTTAATAAATAAATTAACTCACTGACCTTGCTAAATGAGCCTATTAAGCCACTGGGCACATTAAGCCTAAACGTTGATCTGAAAAGCACTCACCCTATCATCTGGACCACAAATGCTGATTATGCCAAAGCCATCCGTGGTCAGGGGTCCAAGAGATCAAAACTGGTTTTCTCAGTGTGAGAACCCAGAGTGGTGGCCTTCTCTCATAGTAAAACTAGCCAGTCATGGGTGTCTGTGAGCTCATGTATGCTGAAGGGGTGGATAGATCCTCTAAATGTGTTAAGCTGCCCCATGACACAGCATGAACTGTAATTTGAAAAGATTCATGTGTCTTGGAGGAAGCATGTGACACCATCACCCTCCTGGAATGGTAGCTGTCATACAACAGGGGAGACTTGACTGGAAATTGGCCAAGACTAAATTAGTCTTACATTTACAACATGGTACAGGTCCATGCAGTTGCGTATTTATATGGAAATTTCAAAATGTATATATGTCCATTTCTCAATACATAGGATCCTACCTGTGGTGACTTACATGACTGAAATACCAGCATGTATTTTAGTCACACAATCCTGGATTAAGCTTATAGGCTGTGGGTGATTCAGGGCATTTTAACTGTTCCTTTCATTTTCTTTCTCTCACCTTTTGTACTGCTCGTCTCTCTTTCTGGTTTTGCAAAGACAATCTACATAGGAAGTCTTGCATGTCCGGCCTCTCTATCTTTTATTCAGAATCTGTGAAAAAACTGCGTTCTTCTTATCTCAGTAAGTCATCTGTCATCCTTCACCTATCTTTGTGCTCTCTTCTCTCCATTTGTCTGTGGTGGCTGCTTCTGTTATTGGGCTAGATTTTTTATTTGAGCCTTCATTTTAAGTGATTTTTCTATTACATTACTGAGACATTTAGTTTTTAATGCCTTTGTGATCAATAGGTCTCTGTGATGGCCATGATGGTTCTACTGCCCTAGAAGATCGGTGCAAATCTCCTACATCAGGTAGTTATAATTTATTTCTTTGCCAGTTATGCTTTTCAGAGCTATTACTCTTTTTTTTTAAAAACTATTCCCCAAGTCTGTACAGGTATAATGTGTATTCTGATGCTTAGTACATATTATAGCTAATGTCCTTAACAGAACTATTCATAGCTGATAGTCAGCAGCATGATCTGTCACTGGACAATGGCATATATTTATATGGAATATGTTGTAGGGTGTGTAAGCTCTGACTCCCCCTGCCATTCTGATGATGACAACAAACAAAATTTCTTTGAAAGGGGTATGGTATTGTCATTTTCACGGTTATTACCCACACTTTGTACTGATCATTTTGTAGATGCACTTTACTGACATGTTTTTAAACATTTTGCAGTGAAGTCGAAAAGCAGACTGTTATCAAAGAGTGTTGCCAATGACTTTGGTACTGTATGGGATTTTTTTTGGTTTGTAACTTTCTTTCCACTAATGCACTGGTGCTTTAAGCTTCAACAGCTCATCACAGTCACATTTGTGCTATACAGTTTCTCTTCAGTGCAATTAGTAGGCAATAAAGAAAAAAATAAAAGATTTCTGTGGAATATCTATAGAATTGAGAATATCATGATTTGCACGATATTTTTGATGACTCTTCTGGTTGAAAGTATTTTTCACCCTGAAACATTTAATTATTTCTTTGTTGTAGTCGACTCCAATCAATCATGGATAGCTGGGCTCAGAACACTGATGCTCTTACTGTCATGCTTCCTGTTTGTTTCTCTTAACTAACATGGTTTAACATTGCAGGCTATATGATGCACTGCATGGGTAACATGTGCATACAAGATTTATATAACACTCAACACACTTTCTCTCCTGGAATCTTACAAATCAGTAACACACTGAATTTTTCTCAAAGTCTAATGAAGCATCTGACGTTCTGCTTGGATGATACTGGTCATCACTTTAACTAACCTCTTCATGCATGGTCTAATTACAAATTGTGACTAAATCTATTACAAACAAATCTTAATCTCTTCAAGGCTACAGTTTTGTTCGTGGCCGGCTCAAATGGTTTGCATCATGATTTATTTTTATTTCAATCAGTTTCTGAATCGCTATTTTTCTGAAGCTAAATGGAGGAAGACAAAAAGTGACTAATCATTTGTTTTTCTTTCTCAACCTAACGAGAGATTGCCATATTTCATAGACACCTACTTTTGTTGAGAACTATTATGTGTTTTTTTTCCAGCTAAGATGTCATGGAAATTTAGCTTGGCTGCTGATCAGAAACAAGATGGTAAGCCCGAACTTTTGCTGTGTATGTGTGCGTCTTATATAAGCATATCATATATTTGTTAAGGAAGCCATTGCAGTATAAAGATCCGTTAAAAGGTGCTGAGTGTTAAGTAACTGAGGCTTAGTGTTTTGTGTGCCAGTCTGCGTGTGAGATCATCATTGTCGCTCTGTTGCTTCTTTGATTCTTTACACTATAAGTGAAAGGGACTATACAGCGGCAGTTCTCTCTCCCTAATAAGAAACGTGTGTGTAATGAGAAGGAGGGAGTGTCCAGAAGAAAAGCAAGATCTATTCACAGGACTCACTTTGTGCCTGATTCCAGTGAGTGGTCCTGATCTGGCCTTGCAGTGGCTCACCCGGGGTGACTGCCTGTACTAACTCTTTTCCTTCTCTGGGCTCTGCTGTGTTGGTTTGAAGTATGCTCACTAACTTGGGTTTGTTGTGGCTGGAACAGAAATCATTTAGATTTTTTTACCTACATGCAGGGCAATACTGGACAGATTACATCTTATGGCAGGGAAATAAGTATGCCCTCTATACATGTTTTAGTATTTAACAAAATATAATTGCATTTTGCATTTCTCTTCTTATAAGGTAGATGGAGGAAAAATCCACCAGCGCACACTTTAAATATGTCCATGTTGAAATATTTGTGATTTGCTTGACAATTTTGATGTTAATTTGACTGGTTATGCTGTAATTTCCTTATTCCTGTGGGAAGATAGTGGTTCTCTGCCTTGCTCACATCACAAGGCGACATTGCTATTGCAGTTAGCGTTCATAGGAAAAACAAACTCAAACATAATCGATAACTGCCAGATTTTGCTTGACATCTAACAACAAAAGAGCAAGAGTTACCATCTAACAACAAAAGAGCAAGAGCTTCTTTGCTCACTGACCATTTTCCATTTAATGTGAAATTCAACGTAGATGCAGTGAGGACAGCAAACACTGGACTCCAAGATCTGGAACGCAGTGCAGCTACACTATATGGCCAAATCATGTGGACATCTGGCCATTAAACTCATATGTGCCTATTCCAAGAACACTGGCATTAACACAGATGTAGTCCACTCTTTGCTCGCCACGCTGCTCCAAAGGCTTTGCTCTAGATCTTTACATATTTGTGAGGACAGGCTCTGTGCAGGACACTTCAGTTCTTCTACTCTAAACTATGTCATTATGGACCTCTCTTAGTGGACAGGAGCATTGTCATGCTGGAACATGTTTGGGCCCATTAGTTCCAGTAAAGGGAAATCATAATGCTATAGCAGACAAAGACATAGAGCTTTGTAGCAGCAGTTTGAGGAAGGCTCACATATGGATGTGATGGTCAGGTGTCCACATACATTTGGCCTTGTAGTATATATGAAACAGATGTGCTGAGTTACAGCAGTGACACAGCTCAGCTAATTAGTGATGAGTGAGATGAGTGTCCAGACGGCATGAGGGTGGTCATGGCAGTGTTAGCATTATTGGATGTTGAAGCTTCGGAACCGTATCTGTTTGAGCAGAGTGTACAGATGAGGTGAGCGAGCTGGACAGGATAAAGGATGAAAGCACTGCTGCATCAGTCTCTTTAGGTAGTGATGAATTCCCACTTGTGCCACTATCAGCGGGCAGTCAGACAGCATGGTAGGAAACTGTTAGCCAAAGTAAAAATGGACCTACTGGACAAGAAAGAAGTTTAAAAACAAACATCACCAGAATTTAATCACACAGTAAATCCTTTGTGGCATTGAAGATTTCATATTGGTTATAAATATTTTATATGCAAGCCTTTTCGAGGTGGATTTTTTCTTCAAGATTATGTGAAGCAAATCATTGATGCTTATTTATTAATAACTGGTTTGGTTAAAACTAACCTTGCTCTGGTTTGTCAGAAGTGTTTTAGCATATTATTGTAATCCGAGTATTTTCCCTTATTAATTCTAAGCTATAATTGTAGAGCAACTGTGTCAGTGGGAGCAGTGTTACTTAAAAATGTGACACGAGACAACGGAATAAACAGTGAATAAACAGTGTATTTGTGTTTCCTGGGTTTGTGTAATGACTATAATTACAGTAGAAACACTTTACTCAGCAGGTACAGGCCACACAATCAAAACATCATTTTAGATCATGAATATTATTAGAAGGCGGTAGAGTAATTTGAAGGGTTTTCTGTGAAGTTTGTGCTTCACTTTGTCTAAGTGAAAGACTCCAGCAGTATGGATATATTATAGGCATGAGCTGAGGTAGATTAAAACACGTAACTGTTCACTGACACCTGTGTGACCTAAAAACACTTCAGAAACTCTCAGCTGTCCTTACCTGACTAGGGAAACTAGGCCCCTGGTCTCTGCAGGATCAGTTCACATTAAATGAACTAAGGCTATTGCTGAATCTTAACACCATTCTAGTTTTTGGATTATGAGACATCTTTTTATGGCATTTTTATGTGCCTGCTTGTGTCAGACACACTGGCTTTACTGTAAGCATGTGATGCTAATGTGAAAATCATTGTGACGATTATGATGGGAAAATTAATCGTGTGGTTTTTTTTCTTTATAATTACGCTGAAGATATATTTAACTGCCTCCTGTAGTTTCAAATGCTAACTAACTTATCAAGTGTTTCATATGCAGTACAAAACCAATTCAAAGAATTCTGTGATTCACAGTAATTATTATTAATCCTCATGGTTTCTTAGGCAATTGTTCACAATGCTTTATATTTACTTATAAACTTACTACAACTGCTCTTTTTTCCTTCAGCTTCAGATTTCCATGACGTTTCCTAAATCACGTTTATATTAAACAGCCTTGTGTTCTCCTTCTCTCCTTTTCACCTCTCTTTTTTTTTTTGTACCTAATTGATCATCATGCTGACAGATGCCAAGGACAACTCCTTTAGCCGCTCGCGGAGCTCCAGCATGACCAGTATTGACAAAGAGTCACGTGAGGTCATCTCTTCTTTGCATTTTTGCGACTCCCTGTTCAGGAAGAGTGATGTGGCAGCATCTCCCAGCCTTTGGGTAGGCACTTCTGTGGGCACTATGTTGGCTATCTCCTTCAGTGTGCCCTCCACCCCTGAGCAGAGGCTGCAACAGACAGTAGGCGTCTGCTTCTGTGGTAAGAGGACACAACATAACAATTTTATACATTCCTGTATAATTTATACAGTCCTTAAGGCATGCCCGGGGTTTGACTGCGTTATTTGTTTAAACCATGAAAAATTGCAGATATCCTGTGTATAAAATATTGCAGTATTGAATTGCAAGGAAAACAAAATGTTATGTATCTGTGTCATGTCTACGGTTTCCCCCAGGCTCGGTAATTCGATTGAAAGGAGGCGTTTTGCACATGGCATTGATGGACTCAAGTGGCTCTCTGCAGCCTCCTGCTTCTGAGTGCTGGTATGACCTCAATGCCCCTGAGGAGGAGAGGGAAAAGACACGGCGGCGCCGGCCTGCCTCACCCCCTTCATCTCAGGAGAACCAAGACACCCACTACGCTGTGGTCTGTTCTGAGAAACAGGCCAAAGTGGTGGCCCTGCCCTCACAGAACTGCATCTTTGAACACAACATCACTGAGACATCGTATGTGCTGAGGGCTGATGTTGTGGTCATGCCTGCTGGCATCTGCATCGCCTGCTTCTGTGCCAACGGGCATATCATGACTCTGAGGTATGCGTGTGACTCCGCTGCTGCCTGCGGTAATGTTTTCTTCTTTGTGATCATAGTGCCGTACTGAATTATGGAGCATTAATTCTAGCAGTGTGAATTCTCAGCTGTTTTCCTTTTGGCATACTCAGCCTCATTTCTCTGTGTCAGTTTGCCCAGTTTGCGGCCGCTACTAGACGTGAACTATCTGCCTCTGACGGACATGCGGATAGCCCGAACGTTCTGCTTCTCCAACCTGGGCCAGGCTCTGTATCTCACATCCCCTACAGAGATCCAAAGAATCACCTACAGTCAGGAAACCTGTGACAACTTACAGGTCAGGCACCATTACTCATTCATTGTGTGTGTGTGTGTGTGTAAGTAACTATAAGATTTATATATAGCCCTTATCATGCATGTAGTTTGTAGGCAGGATTCATGTATATAATTAGTACTCATGTTGATGTTTGCAGGAAATGCTGGGAGAGCTGTTCACTCCAGTCGAGACACCAGAGGCTCCTAACAGAGGCTTTTTTAAAGGTCTTTTTGGAGGTGGGGTCCAGTCCCTGGATAGAGAGGACCTCTGTGAGTATCAGAAGCACACTCAGTGGTGTTGTATATATTAATTAGTAACTAAAAAAATGCAAGTAACAAACTACTTTGCCCTTTTCCACTGATAAGGCACCAGTAGCCTGGGGTTGAAGCCAACGCTATTTACATAATGGCTGATAAAATAAGATGTGGACAAAGCAAGATTTGGGGAATTCAGATACTGCAGTGGTGACTCTGTGGTCCAAGGAGGAAATAACCATTATAGAGTTCATGCTTTGCTAATGCTTCCTTTGAGAGCTGCACACATAAAAGAAACGTTTTTACTTTTAGTCATTTTGCAAACACCCTTACCCAAAGAGACATATCATAAACAATAAAACAATTAGTAAAGGGGACAATTTTTAAAACTTTAGTGCAAAATTATTATTATCATTATCTTATGATTTTTCTAATGCACGCTGGCTGAATATATGTTTGTACTGTTAATAGATGCTGGTGGATTGGACTTGATAAAAATAAAATATATTCTCAATCTGAAATAAAACCCTCACAAAATCCTCCACAGTTATTATTTTTTTTATTCTGTGCATTAGGAAACGCCTACATCTGATTACATAATGTTTCCATTTTTAAACATGAAGTTGTTGCTGAAACTTAAACAATCCCCTGCTCCTACACCAGCATCATGTCAGATCACTGGGCACCTGTTCTAAATATTCATCATTACCCTTGTTTGTCCTTGATCTTGTATTCACAGTTGGAGAAGTGGCAGCAGGGAAGGCCTCACGCAGCCTTGCCCAGCACATTCCAGGGCCAGGTAGCATGGAGGGCATGAAGGGGGCAGCATCAGGAGTCGTGGGCGAGCTGGCACGTGCCCGGATAGCTCTAGATGAGAGAGGACAGAAGCTCAGTGAGCTGGAGGAGAGGACGGCAGCCATGATGGCCAGCGCAGACTCGTTTTCCAAGCATGCACATGATGTGAGTTCATTTCTTGCATGAGCATATGACACCAGAATGATGTAATGAACATTATACCTTTGTGATTTGGATGATGATGATGATGATGATGATGAGGATTTGAGAAAAAAAACTCTTCAATTTTTCTGTCTCTCAGGTGATGTTAAAGTACAAGGATAAGAAGTGGTATCAGCTCTGAAGGCCATGCAGAGTCAGGGGTCCTTTGTCTCGGGGCTGCACATCCATCGCCACTGTCTCTCTTCCTCCTCTTCCTTTCTCTCTCAACAGTAACTGTTGTGTCTGACATTCTCAAGTTCAATGCCACAGTGTTTCCTCAGTCATCTGACACAGGTTGAGCTGAGAGACTGAACAGAAAGTGGGAATGGAAGAAGCAGGAAGGGGGAAAGGAATGCCAGCAAAAAAAAAAAAACCTTCCATGTCTCTAGATGGAATGTGAGAAGTTGAGCACGCTTTCCTGTCAGAAAGATTCTCCATGAGTTCTGGCCATGTAACTTGCTCTCATCATCATCTGTGCTGTCATTTTGTCACTGCCATTCTAATCTTAAAAAACAAAACAAAATCAGAAAAAGATTGTGATTATTTCTATAAATTAATGGGGCAAGAGTAGTTGAACGCAGATCACAGTAAATGCCCTTAGCATTGCCTGGTGTAATGCCTTCTGATTACATGGATCTAAAAAATAGCATGTATAGTGACTGAGAAACCTAGCATTTTATGACTTTTTATTTCTTTTCTTTTCATATGGACTGAAGGCTAAAGGGCTGGTAATGTGCTGTAACAACCATATAGCATGTGATACGTTCTGCCAGATTACACTGGCCAATGCAAAGTAGAATCAAGCTGGTCTTTCGTTTTAGTGCTTTTTCATAAAGGACGTTGGTTTACACTGATCAGATCCCTAGAAATACAAAAGCTTTTGGTTTAGACCCAACATGTGCATCCAAACAAATATTAGGGTAAATGAACTGAGCATGAGCTAATCATCTGCTGAATATATGTAGTTTATGAGTGGTTGCATATCATACACTGGAGAATTATATCCTGGAGCATGTGTACTATTTTTGTCCATGTGGCCAAACTTGATTAAGACTTGAGAAAAGTGTGAGGCATGACTTACAGTATGTGCCTTGTGATGACTGTTGTAGTAGACTTCCTCACTACCTGGTGGAAACTCAAGAATGTTCTCTGGATACTTTGTGGAGTTTTGCTCCTCCTCTCATTTTTTCCCCATGAATCTTCAGCTTCTCTGCTGTGTGCCCCATAAGAAGACCCCTTAGAACAGCTCTGCAGTGAAACTACTATACAGGCCTGGTTCCATTCAGCAATCCTCAGGTGGAGGAAAGGTGTATTTGTCTTCTGTTCACCCAAACCCAACACCCCCCCCCCCCCCAAGTAACCTGGTAAATGCATGACTTTCATCCTGCTCAGAGAACCGACTACAGCCATCTTTGAGTTTGCTGCAGAGGAAATGACCACGCACCACTAAGCAACCATACTGTTGGTCAGCATTTCCCCAATCTGTACCTGAGAGGGGTTTCTCTTGCCTTTGCTTATCATGCAAATATGCTAACCTCGATGTATGTGTATATCTGTAAGTCTTTGTGAACATACATATATTCAGGAATATGTATGTTCACATATGATTATAGAAATGCCATAGCACCTGATTATTTTAAATTCTAAGTTGAGACTTTTTTGTTATGTATGTGCTGAGTCTTTTTTCATTATTTCGGTTTGTGAGGTGCAAGAAATTGCTGCTACTTGTTCATTTAGGAGCATTTTTTGTTCTCTATTTACCAATGAAGGATGATGCTTTTCTGTTCTTTTTCCAAATTGCTGCCAAATGTTGTAAATAGTTGGACATTTGAAGACAAATTTGAGAGTGCTAGCACAAAGCAGATGGGGATGGCTGCCATGTTCCTGTCTGACACCAAAGAGTTGTTTCACTAGTATCTGATCATCCAGCCTGAGAGAGTCTGTCCTGCTGTGATGCTTGTTATAGAGGATCTGATAGAATGGTGTCATGACCTCCCCAGAAATACAGTGAGCCACTCCTTTGCTTGCCAGGACATTGTGTAAATACATATCAAAATGGAGAATTTTCAGCGTTGAGCGAACTGAAATGAATTACGCTACTGTGCTTCATAATCTTTTTTTTTTTGTATAAGCAGTTGTGTGGTTTTGCACTATATGTTTTGTATTATAATGACATGAAAGTCATATTATTGATATTTTTGTAGTTTGTATTGTAACTATTTTTTGGCATTTGTTTCTTTTAGAAGGACCAAAACACAAGTAAGCAAAATGCTGAGATGTGTTTATGGCAAGCTTAAAGGGGTGTCTTTTACTCTCAGATCTGTCTTCATTGTCAGTTTAATGATATAATATATTTATATATTTGGAAAATATATATACTTTTAATTTCAGATATTTGCAAATAAATACTTTTAGTATATTATTTAAAGAGAATGGTGCATTTTAAGATCATTGGTTGTATATATTCTCCCTGAATATCAAACATCAAATTTCAAGTGCTTGATGATCTGTAAATGGACGAGCTGCTTCAGCCTTGAAGCGCTGTGTGTCTGAGACCATGGGCCATTTCTGTATACTGTGTGTCCTACAAGTTTTCTTGCACAATAAAGGCAGCATGATACTTAGTGTTTACAATTTGAAACCTTCATAATGGATACTTTAGAGATGTCTAATTTCTGAATCATGTTTGACAAGAACAGATCCCATGTATCTTTTGTTTCTCAATCAGGCATGGAGGAACATATTTAACAGGTGTTGTTACATTTTGAATTGTTCAGCTTGAGCATACTCAACCAATACAGTACTCCCTAAAGCCCATGCTCTTCTGTTTTCTGGGGAGAGGGTCTGTTTTCTTAATTGCCCTGTCTGAAAGTTTCTGTGGGGTGCAGTTTTCCGCATTATAGCCAAGTTATTGTACAGTTTTATTAAGCAAAATTTCACATGGATGTTTGTCTTAATATGCTGCCACCTACAGTCTAGGAAATATGTTGATTATACATAACTGTGGATTGGAAAATAAATGTAAATCAAACATTTGTTGCTGGTTCTTTTGTCTTACAGGATTTGTGAAACAGACTTTTACAGGTGTTGGCCACAAGGTGCCATCATTTGCCCACTATGCTGGAGTACAGTTGAATGAATGGTGGTGGTTTTGCGTAATCTGGACTTTCAAACTTAAATTCTACATAATTCATGCAGGAAAAAAGCCAAAGCCAGAAAACAAGAAAATCAAACTGACTCAGTCGCCTCAGCTTTTACGTTGACCTGTACACATTTACACACTCTAAAGCAATAGATCTCATGATAACTGAGTGTGTTCTAACCCTTTTATACAAAATTTCTCTCGTAAGGTCAAGGTACAAAAATTATTAAGCATGGTTTTCCACCCTAATTCCACTGTCAAACATGATTTCAAGATGAAATCCAACATGGCAACTAATCCTTTTTGAGCATCTTGAGCTACATGTATTCATTTTCCAGTTATTCATAGTTGTACTGAAAATGCATAGATACTATAACATTTGAAATTGTATTCTCTGAACATGACTCTTCTTGGATGTTGGAAATTCAGCAATGAAAATCTTAAAAAGAAAGCTTAGCAGAACAGTAAGTAATTTCTTAGAACATACTGTAAG
>JAOVVH010000002.1:16357064-16369463 GCA_028566435.1 Scorpiodoras heckelii
CCCTACACCATACTAATAAATTATTGTGGTCTAAAACCAGGTGTTTCAGTTTCATTGTCTAACCCCTGTATATGTGTATATACTGTGTATGTGTATATATATATATATGTACACACACACATACATACATACATACATACACACACACATCTAAGGTACATAAAAAAAAGAATTAGAATAAATCTTAATTGTCCATCGTTATACTCAGAATTTATAGTTACAGGATATTTCTTCCGAACAGCTGTCACTACTGGATACAATTTATTCAAAATGTCCTAAACTCTTTTGGAATACTGATGGAGGGGAATAACTTCCAAGATTTGTTAGATTAAGCTCTGGAATTAAGGTGATGGATGAAGCAAGGGTCTACAATTGAAAATTCCACTAAAATAATTGATGTCAGTTTCCGGTTGAGATTTGGTGCAGATCACATTCTGCACTGCAGTTCATCATATTTTCACTGGAGCAGACAGTACAAACTGTAGAGAATAATGTTTCCATTGTTCCTTTCCTTTTTATTTGTTCCCAATAACCTCACTGTACCCCACTCATGTCATATGTCAGTATCTCCACCCATCCTGTTCATCCAGACTGTGTGAGAGTCCCTGCCTCAGCCGGCACAGCTGATGCGACCCTGGACTCGGTGTTGACCACAGATGGAACGACCCACTTTTGATTGATATCAGCATTCAGCGGCATGTCAGTACAGTGCAGTGTGATCTAATTAGTGTGTGTAGGGGTGCCGAAAACAATACATCAGCTTTTTACTGAGAGCATTCTGTAAATCTTTCTGCACGTTTTTCAGGTGTGCATATTGTTGCGCAGTAACAGATCATCTTAGCCATTTTTACATAAAGTAGTAAGGAGTTGTGAGGTTATCTAAAGTGCCAGACACGTTCTCACACTTTCTCAGGACTTCTATGACCTTAGTACACATTTAGATGGTCTGTTTTACCACAAATTCTCTTTTAGCTGTGTCTTTCAAAGTGCAATCCAGTGCAATGTGACATGGATAAAAGTGCCTGCAAGAAGCATTAACTATTCATGGAAATACATCCCCACTAATGGGACCTACAACTATTTTAATTATTGATGCTCTAATTGACAGTGGCAGCTCTCTCTCCCCAAGGGAGAGGCTGGATTTACATGCATGACATTGTTCATTGTCCCTCTACGCTGGACTCAGCAGCTTTCAGTCCAGCTTCACAGCACTCATCTTTCTCCATGTTGTGATCCTAAATCTGAACACTCGATGCTTTGTGACTGTTGAACATCTCCTCAACTGTTTCTCTCTTGTCTGCTGGATTGTGATGAACAGCTGTGGTGCATGATATAGTGCCAAGCTTTGGTTAGCATGGGGGGATGTTGGCACATCACTGCTTTAATTGGTGATAAAAGAACACTTATCAGCAGTTAAGACACCCCTCGGTCCCTGAGGGAGTTTATCTCACACCAGCACAAATTAAACAATTAGAGACAGTCCCCAGCCTGGGTTAGACATGAACTGTGCTCTGATGTGTCAGCTCAGTCTCTCATGTGTCACATCAGGGTGGCTCAGTTATCGGTTACCTCTATATACTAATTGTTGTCTCCTGCTGCTAGCTGTAACTTACATAAAGCATAACTGAATATAAAAGTGCTATTATTGACTTGTGTGTCCAATTACAGAATTCTGTTGTGAACAGGTCCCCAATGGTGCTTGTCCACAAATGCAAACACGGGGCTCTCTGTATCCCGGCAGAGCATGTATCATTTTCCCTAAGCTTATACAGTGGAAGCAAACTGCAAAAAATGATGTCTTAGCAAGTTAAAATAGCTTGAATTAATTTATTTTAAATAAATTCTTTCATTTCTTTACCCCCATTTCTCAAATTGCTGTAAAGTGGTCGCTGATGTAGAGCAAATTGTGTGTTTTCTCCTAGTGTCATGTGGTCACACAAACCAAATAAATAGCTACCGAATGTACGCAGAGCCACCCTTGTGATCATTAAAACTTCCAATTCCAAAGGGGTATGCTTATGTAAATCAGTGAATCATTGCGTGTAGTGTCAGAATAAGGCATACTTGGCGTTTGCTGCCATCTGTTTGTGAAGAAAACGGAAGGGACCAGTCTGTTTGAGTACATCAAACTAGACAAATATCTAGAACCAGAAAAACAAAAATGATGTTTCACAGAGGGGGAATCTCATGGGTATTTTCCACATTGTTTCATTTTTCTTCACTTGAGGTTAAACTGCTCAGCTATTTTGGGCCACTCACTGTATCCGCTCTGGATTTGCGTATGGTCACTACATCTCGTTTTGGTGTTAAACTGCATAGGGAGCCAGTGGGCCAATCATAGACATTTTTGTCAAACAGGCTAAAATAGTCTACAGTTATAAAGCGGCTATAGAAAAACGAGGAAATACAATCAGAGCTGTGTGTACACTATATTGCCAAAAGTATTCACTCACCCATCCAAATCACTGAATTCAGGTGTTCCAATCACTTCCATGGCCACAGGTGTATAATATCAAGCAAATAGGCATGCAGACTGTTTCTACAAACATTTGGGAAAGAATGGGTCGCTCTCAGGAGCTCAGTAAATTCCAGCATGGTACTGTGATAGGGTTAAGTCCAGTCGTGAAATTTCCTGGCTACTAAATATTCCACAGTCAACTGTTAGTGGTATTATAACAAAGTGGAAGTGATTGGGAATGACAGCAACTCAGCCACAAAAGTAGTAGGCCATGTAAAATGACAGAGAGAGGTCAGCGGATGCTGAGGCGCATAGTGCGCAAAGGTCGGCAACTTTCTGTAGAGTCAATCTTTAAAGAGCTCCAAACTTCATGTGGCCTTTAGATTAGCTCAAGCACAGTGTGTAGAGAGCTTCATGGAATGGGTTTCCATGGCTGAGCAGCTGCCTCCCAAGCCTTACATCACCAAGTGCAATGCAAAGCGTCGGATGCAGTGGTGTAAAGCACGCTGCCACTGGACTGTAGAGCAGTGGAGACGTGTTCTCTGCAGTGATGAATCATGCTTCTCCGTCTGGCAATATGATGGACAAGTCTGGGTTTGGCGGTTGCCAGGAGAACAGTACTTGTCTGACTGCATTGTGCCCAGTATAAAGTTTGGTGGAGGGGGGATTATGGTGTGGGGTTGTTTTTCAGGAGTTGAGCTCAGCCCCTTAATTCCAATGAAAGGAACTCTTAATGCAGTGTTTTTCAACCTTTTTGGAGGCATGGCACATTTTTTACATTAAAAAAATCCCACGGCACACCACCAACCAAAAATGTTACAAAATGACTCTCTGTAGCCTACTATAGTATATATAATCGTAATATAGTCTCTCAATTTATTTATACTCACTCATTGTGAAACCTGGGCCTGTTTAGATAAACACAAGGCTGAAATCCTGGCAGGAATTGAAGAAAGACACACACGAAGCTCTTCCTCAACAGCTCTCAGTCTCTGTCTGTTTTTAGTTTTTATAGCAGTCATGCTTGAAAAACTCAGCTCACATAGATATGTTGTGGAAAATCGGAGCAATGTCAAAATTGCTTTGTTTGTCAGAATGGGGAACTCCTTGGCAGAAGTCAACCAAAACTGTCCAAAAGTAGATCAGCAAAGCAGAGCTTTAAACCTTGATTGTGTCTCCGTTCAGTTAGTTCCTCCTGCTCCTGCAAAGTCATGTCCTTTCCAACAACTGCTGCTGAGCTACACGGGTCCCAACCCAGTCATGGCAATCAGTGGAGGCTGAGGGGAAATAAAATGGCAACTTCTCCTCGAGCGTTTTCAGATATTTACTGATTATCTCACACAATGCAGCAGTGTTGACATGTTGCCATTTCTGGGTGTAAGTGGGAACATGTTAAGGTTGGCACGTTCTTCATGTTGTCACCAGAGATGCACCTTTGAACAGAATCCATTTATTTTATCTGTACTTGTGAGCAGGTTTATCTTGCATTCGTGTGTTCAGTTCATTGAAAAGCTAAAATACATCTGCCATGTATGCCAGCCTTGCACACCACTCATCACTTGCAAGCAGCTTTGTGTCGTCGCACCTCTCGAAAACACTTCTAGTTCCTGTCAGCTCGCACACACTGGCCAGCACTTTGCCGTGCGACAACCGTCGGACCTCCGTATGGAGCTTTAGCTATTTCTTTAACAGCGTCAGGGCCAAGCATCTCCTTTACAATGGCTTTGCAGGCAGCTAGTATTAATGTCTCTGCTACTGTGTATGGCTTTTTGGATTTGGCTATGAGTTCAGCTCCTTGGTAGCTAGCTTTGAGTACTCTCTCATTCAGCTTTGTGGTTTTTCTTATTAAAGCTACCTGTTTCTCAGTGTGTTTACTCAGGCGAACAAAATAGTCCGCGTTCTTGTTTTGAAGTGACGGGTGTTTGGTTTGGAGATGGCGTTTAAGCTTGCTTGGGACAGCTTTTCCCCACACACCAAGTCGGTGCCGCCGGATCCCCGGTGAAAGTAAATCTAAAAAGGAAATATAACTTTCGCTGTATTGCCTCGACCTTACTGTTTTTCCTTTCTTTTGACCACCACTCATACTAGGGCCTTCATCTGGATCAGAATTTTGCCCCGGCCCAGTTCGAAGTTTGCATTTTTCCTTTTCAAATATTTATCCATCGCCGATGTAAAGCTTATCACCACCGCATCTAGCACACAGCACTAATTCTAGTGTCTTAAAATTGAAGGTCAGTATTGCACTACCTGTAGCCACCCACTGACATGAAAGAGTATTTATTTAATTACTCTGCCAGTCACTACATTGCAGGCACAGGCACTCAGCAATGACAAATTATTTGTAGTAACTAAACAATTATTTTTTGGACCAATTATTTGAAATTGGATAATTTCCCACGGCACACCGGATGATTTCTCACAGCATACTAGTGTGCCGCAGCACACTGGTTGAAAATCACTCTCTTAATGCCTCAGCATACCAAGAGATTTTGGACAATTTCATGCTCTCAGCTTTGTGGGAACAGTTTGGGGATGGCCCCTTCCTGTTCCAACATGACAAATCAAGGTCCATAAAATGATGAGTGAGTTTGGTGTGGAAGAACTTGACTGGCCTTCACAGAGTCCTGACCTCAGCCCGATAGAAGACCTTTGGGATGAATTAGAATAGAGACTATGAGCCAGGCCTTCTCGTCCAACATCAGTGTCTGACCTCACAAATGCACTTCTGGAAGAATGGTCAAAAATTCCCATAAACACACTCCTAAAACTTGTGAAAAGCCTTCCCAGAAGAGTAGAAGCTGCTATAGCTGCAAAGGTTGGACCAACATCATATTAAACCCTATGGATTAAGAATGGGGTGTCACTCAAGTTCATATACGTGTGAAGGCAGATGAGCAAATACTTTTGGCAACATAGTGTATATTAATCAGTGGAACTGCAAATCTACTATTAGTAGTTTACCCAGTCTGTGACTTGACTGATGTCTTGCCATGCTGTCTTTCTTGTCTTGGTCATGCAAGTTTATTCCATTCAGGTACACTGAATAACAGTTTAGCTCTGCTGGCTTTATTTTCATTTTATTAATCTTTTTTTTATCTCTTCTTGGTTAGACCCACAGAGTTCTTGAATTAATGCCATTGTGAATTGCTAGTAATAGCAATGGCATGGGAGGACATTTTGCTACATCAGCAGCACCAATTTCTATTCACTCTCTCCTGTTCTGTTTCTGCACCTGCCAATTCCTGCCAATCTCTGTCTCGTTTCAGGCTCTCTCCTGGCTATCAATAGTACCATAAAAGCCTGTCATGAAGTGCAGCACACAGGCATCAGAGTGAGAACAAAGTAATGGGAGGATACTATTTTATACAAAAGTACAATGCAGACTAGAAAGCCCTGTAAATCAGTCTTAAAGGTATCAGGTAACATTCATTATCTCTTAAAGTAATAGAGCTTTGTTTCTTTAAACACTTTAGACATCAGATTTTATTACCATTGCCAGAATTATGCATTTTTCATGGCTTTTTTCTGAACATGTAGACTGTCATGTATTTGCACTTTATGTAGTTCTGTGTAGAGTGTTACTGTATTGTCATATCATGGTCCTGAAGAAAGTTAATTGTGAAGTATACATGTATGGATGATTGAGATTGAAACCCACTATTTACTAAACTTTTGAATTACTTTGCTAAACTTCTTGAATCCTATTTATACATTATGCTTTACATGGCACTGCACGTAATACATTAAATGGCATTTAAGTTCAGTTTAGTTCAATTTATTTCTTTTTTAGAGATAGATCCTGAGCCATTTTCAATCTGACTAAAGCTGTCCAATCCTTTTAAAATCTGTCCTAACCTCCAAGCTCATACACAGAAATGGATATGATGAAGTTTTCCCTCTGAGGTCTAAAGCAGGCTCTGATGTGTCTGTTTAAATTGTAGGTGAAGGCTCTGCCATGGATTCACTGCAGGCGGTTCGCTGAGTATCTCTATTAGCATAAGTGACTGCATGATGATTTGTATTTTCCCCTCCTGAGACTGTGCTCTTTGCCTGCAGTGATGATCTGATGCATTGTGGGCACTCATTAGCTCAGTGACGGCGTGGAAGCAGCTGGGGGAGGGGAATCTGGTTAGCCTTGGCACGCCCATGAGCACCAGGGGCACACACACAGCCAGACGGTAGCCCTGTGCTGTTGTTGCCAGCTGGCTGTGTTCTCTCAGAGCAACACGTACGCTTGTGACAGATAGTATTCCAGTGGCATGGAGTTCCCTCAACACTCAGAGCACAACACATATTCACTGCATTCAAGTTCTTACAAGGCTTATGAGCCATGCCATGGGACATAATGAATCCTGTCTGTCTGTCTGTCTGTCTGTCAGCTAGCTAGCGTGCTTACTCGCTTGCCCTGCAATTATACAGTGACTTAAATTGTAATAATTGAGCCCAAAACTTACTATACTATGTTTGACTGATATTAAGATTAGATGAGTTGACATGAATTTAGTGAGCAGTATTTATCTTTAAAATCATATTTTAGTAAAATCCCAAGTTTTCCTGTTTATTCTAGACACATAAAATAGCATTTGCCTATTTTCAGGGAAAGAATCAGAGCTAACCTAAATATTTTGGCTGCTCATTAATCCCCGTTTCATTCATTTCATTTCATAACTGCTTTATTTCTGTCAGGGTCGTAGAGGATCCAGAGCCTATCTCTGGAATGATGCATGTTGGGAATACACCCTGGATGGACTGATTCAGATTTTTGTATTTACATTTTTCATGTCCACACCCACAGGACTTTCTTTTATTTTATTTTTTTTTTAATTTTAATTAGAAAATAAACTTAATGGCTCTGTGGCCATTTCATTTGAACAGATGCACTGGAAATTTGCATGCAGCACTATTTACATTCTGCTTTAATTAGCATGTAAAGAGTAGACTCTTTTTAATTACAATACTGTAAATGGGGTATTAAAATATTCTTAGTAAATAGAGATATCCTATGCAAAAAAAAAACTGCCATTGGGAGACTAAGAGAGAAATGTTGCTTTTTGTCTTTGAATAGTAAACCCTCTGAGCCCAGCATTGAGGACTTGGACAACAAGCTGAGGGGTAATTGGTGTGTTTTAAGTTCAGTCACACTTCTCTTCTCCGTCTGAGGCCTCTGGTGTGCCTCTGTTTTCTGATGCCTTCATCTCTGTTAGTCTGTCTAATTCGAGCGTGAACACATAATGGCCATGCCCTCATTCTGTCCCACTTGCTGTCAGTGGCTCTTGCTTGTTTGTAGCCAGTTGCGTCTCTGTGGTAAGAAAACAAACATGCCAGAGCCTGGAGACGCCATTGGCATTAGTAAATGACTGCAGACATTATTGTCTGCTGAAAATTATTGTGATAACCCATAAAAATTAGAAACAGATGATGCCTCTAGCTCAGCATTATCCCTATGAATCAGGATTAGGCACATTTCTATTCAATACAATGCAGCCATGTCAAATCTGAAAGACAGTTTTTCTCCTTTTTTGTAGCTGCTTAATCCTGATCAGTGTCTTCAGGGGATCCAGAGACTATCACTTAAAACCTGGCCACATTCACACCTAGGGACAGTTTATTGTAGCCAATCATCCTACCTGCATGTTTTTGGTCAGTAAGAGGAAACCGGTGAACCCGGAGGATACCCAGGCGGGCACAGGGAGAACGTACAGTATTCAACACAGACAATAATCCAAGCTCAGGATCAGTTCAGAGACACTCGTGAGGTGGTAATGCTGTCCAATGCACCACATTGCCACTATTTCGTAGTTTTAGAATTTTCATTCTTTCTATGGTTTTGTAATTTTCTTTTTGGTTCATTCATTCTTTTCTTACTTTCACTCATGTCCGATTCTCAGTAATGTTATGGTTCTATTTATAGATTAGCCTGTTGAAAGTGCCTTTAATTTAATCTAACACTAGCCAAATGAAATGGATGTGAAAGAAAGACCAATCTCTGCACAGGAAATGTGTTTTATTTTCAGATACAGACAGATTCAATCTTGGCAAGTGCAGTAGTCTAGTTCCTGGAATCTTCCTGCAGTGTTTCTCATTCTGTCTCAGGATGCATCTGAAAAGGTTCACAACTGAAGAGGTGGTTCTTTCTGTCTGGCTTCTTATTACATATTGAAGGAAGTATCTTTATGATCTGTTGACTTATTGAGGAATTAAAGAAGTCTTTTGTTCACAAGATATTATAATTTGTGATCCTTTTATTGATAGGCCATTTTCAGTGGAAACCTGATTATAAGAATTTTTATGGCCTTTGTTTTGGTGTTTGGTTTTTTTGGCATTTTGCCTGAACATGCAAAATTTGATCAGATGGAAAAAAGCAATCTGTATTTGCATTAACTGTGGTGATGGTTCAATTAAACTTTAATGTTCTTTTGTGCAGTCGACTTGCACCTTTTCTCTGTCACCTCAGCACTTTTCTTCTGCACAAATTAAAAAAGTAGCAATCCAGTCTGCTTAAAGAAAGCTAAAACTGTATCATCTTTAGCCCTTAGTAAATGTCTTTTATTCTTTTGTTATTGTTTTATATCATATTATTGTTGAATTCTCTAATCCGATTGGTCAGAACATGTTGAATTTGTTTTCTATAAAAGCACAGCTCTGGCTGTTGTGCCAGTTGTAATTCACATCCCAGGTTTATATGAATACTCTCATTCTAATACATTATCGCTTCTATAGTTACATCTGATTTACTGCAACTTGTAGGGTGGATGGTGCGTATAATCTAAGACAAGTAATAAACATAAAAATAAGAGTCTCCAATGTGTGTTTTCCCAAGGGTGTTTCCTTGCCTTCTGCCCAATGAGCACTGGGATAGACTCCAGCACCCCCACAACCCAGTAGTAGGATAAGCAGCTTAGAGAATGAATGAATGAATGAACTTCAAGAGAGGAAAAAATAGAGGATGCTGAAAGAATGATTTATAGCTACTGTAAGACAAAATGATATTAGGATCTAATTTGTCTCACTGACATTCTACAATGTTATAACTATAAACAGATAAAAAGTTTAATGACTCGTTCATTAATAAAGAAAAAAAGTTGCTGTAAGAAGAATGCAAGACTCTGTAGTACACATTGAACATACTATACATTTATAGCTGTGTTTAAAGTTGTAGATCATCCATAAAACTTGTTTCTTCCTGTTATTCCAAGACTTTCTTTCTTGACATTAATAAAACAAAAAATGCATTGTCATGTCACAGAGAAACCCTTTCCTTAAAATTACAGATTAACTGCTGTCTGTTGCAAAGTGCTGAAACTTGAGACTTCTAAAAATGCTAAATAAATTTCCTCACGTTACCATATCAGCCATTACACATATTTTTAAAATCTGTTTGAAGCTGTCTAGCGCATTAATATAAACCTTGCAGCCAGACTCATAATCAAACATTCAACAGGACTGTGGTATAAGTCATTCATTTACTGCAACATGGCCTGGTGTGCTGTTGTAGAAAAATAATCAGCAATGGAGTGGTGAGATTTACGTAAAGCATAAAATGCCTTTGATGCAGTGGAAACCATTTTGAACTGGATTTAATTGCTGTAAATTGTACTTTTTTTGGTCTATGCTCCCACCATAACGTTATGTAAGGCTGCTCTACAAGGCATGTCTGGACTCCACTATGAGCTGCAGTAAACTGGGTTATGGTTTAGAAAACTGGCCTGTACAAACAGACAGAGGATGACAGCAGGAAGTTGAGCTAATGAGTCTGACGTGTTTCCATTTAGATTTTTGCTGCAAGGCGCATATGTGCACGTGTCCTTCATAAGTATATGGACACTTGGCCATCACACCCATATGTGCTTCTTCACCAAACTGCCACTACAAACTTAGAAGCACACAATTGTGTAGTATGTCTCTGTATGCTGTAACATTAATCTTTCATTTGCTGGAACTAAGAGGAACCTAAACCTGTTCCAGCATGACAATGTCCCTGTGCACAAAGTGAGCTCCATGAGGACATAGTTTGCCAAAGTTGGAGTGTCCTACACAGAACCCTGACCTTAACCCCACTGAACACCTTTGAAATGAACTGGAACAACGACTGAACCCCAGGCCTCCTAACCCAACGTCAGTGCTTGACCTCACTAATGCTCTTGTGGCTGAATGGACACACATCCCCACAGTCCCCACACTCCAAAATCTAGTTTAAAACCTTCCCAGAAGAGTAAAGCTTATTATAACAGCAAATGGGGAATAAATCTGGAACAGGATGTTCAACAAGCACATTTGGGTGTAATGATCAGGGGCGCACATATTTTTGGCCATGTAGCATATGTTGTTATTTTTTTATAGTAAGACTTGTATGGCAGATAATCCTCATAACTAGATTTTTAAAGTGTGTGTAATCATTACTATGGCAAAGTTTTCTCTGAGGAGATGTCTGAGGAGTCTCCAGTGTCAGTGCTTTGTAACAGTCAGAGGTACGACTAGAAACTTTCCAACACAGGAAAGTGTTAAGTGCTTTGCGCAGCTTTTAAAAAGAGTTGATGCTTTACCGTTGATCGAACGAGTAAATTAGGATCTACCTTGCATGCATCATTTCTCGGTAATTAAACTTTGTATAGAACAAGCCAAACTTTTAAGAGTCTTGAATTTCATTTACACATTGCAGCCACTGGCTTCTCATTTCCAGAGTGCATTTTATGTCTCCCCACAAAAAATCAAACTGGATGTAATAGGTATTGGGAAATGAGAGGACTGTTTAGAAGTAGTGCCATCAGTGAATCAATGTAGTTTTCCATCTCTCTGCTGAGCACTTCCAGCACAGCCTGGAGAGCACTTAGCAGGCAGCCTGGTGATGCAGGAATCCTAAAGTCGGGATATTTCGCATTAACAATCAAGGTCAAATGACTCCCCCATGCCTGTTAAGAGTCCTAGTCTCTGCTATAAATAAAGGGTCATGTTTATTATTCAGTGGGCATTAAGTCCTCTTTGCAGCAGGTCTTTATGTTAGTAGGGAACTGAGGATGTTCAAGTGAAATTAATTGCTCTACCATTAATTCTGTATTTCGCTGAACCTGCTCTGTCCATGTAAATAGATTGTTTTAGACAGGTGTCCCACGTTTTCTTGTTTCCATTTACAGAAGCAATCAAATTCGTTATTGGTTCTTGTAATCTCGCTTGTCATTCCAACAGCAGCACATCATGAAAAGGTTTTTATGAGTGATCAATGTTTTTGACCTGGACATGTTCACTGCTCATATGGTACAAGCTTACATGTCACGGCTTTCAAAATCAGATCGATAGCTCCAGTTGTTCAAGCTAAATGTTGCTGAATCATATGTCAAAGCATCAGATTGTTTGTACATGGATAGCTTGAGGAACCTCGAGACCCGCTCACTTGCTGTGACAGTGGTGTCAGGATGATGAATTGCCAGAAGCAAGCCATCAGTTCTGCCTTGTTTTTGTCTTTATTTTGTTTTCATTCCTGCACAGGATGATTGTGAGCAGTTTTTCATCTGATTGCTAATCACTGGGAGCATCCTAGTGGAAAAGTTATAATTGCACAGCTGTGGTCTCACCGTCCTGCCACTGTTGTGATCACTGGACTAAAGCTTGATTTCATTCTTCCATCAAGACTCTAGAACCAGTACAGTGTGCTGTATTTTCTCGTTGGTAAGTCTGTTATCTACTGGCAACTGATCACACCTGAAATCTTCAGATGTGGCTGCCAGAGTGTTGGTCACTCTGTGTTGAGCTCTGCACTTAGTCCTGATTGGTGGATTTTTTATTTTTTCATAAACAGCAGTTCTCCATGAGCGCTAAGGAATATGGAGGCAATCTGATATGCCACATCTCTCATCTTTCATGCAGCATGTCGCTTGCATTCATTTTGTGTATGTAGTTTATGTGTTACTTTTAGAAGTCCCAAGTAACAACACTCCTTCTTTTTT
>JAOVVH010000002.1:16383921-16395329 GCA_028566435.1 Scorpiodoras heckelii
AGCCTCAGATTGTATATAACTGGCCTGCCCTTGAATGACTGGTGAGGCTCATTTTCTTTATCATGACTAAAAAGACTGATCTGAAATGTCTTTTTTTTTTAACTCAACAGTCTGAACAAGAAGGCGTAAGGTGCTTTTACTTGTTTGTGGTCTTCTTTTCTCGGCAAACGTACTGATGGTGTGCATTACGAGAAAAAAAGGTTGACCACAACACACAAGGCTGATGATGATTGTTGAGGTTCTGGTGCTGCATGTTTTGGTGCTCTCAGGAGGTCATCTTTACAACAGCTTGTTGTTATGAACGAGGTGTTTAATCATTGATTTTGAACCTTTTCGAGCCACGATAATGTACTATACTGAAAATTAGAATTGTAAAACTGTCATGTGTGGGCTCTTTTGTTTCACTGTTTTCTTCACTGTGCAGGGGAACAATGTGCTCCTGACTCCCAGTGTTTCTCACGTGAAGCATTTCGTTGTGGCATTACTTAAGCTTCAGTGTTCTTATTTTTTACTGCTTATATATTTTTATATTTATCACCAATCTGCGGAATGCACAATTTGTGGAAAGTCAAATACTTGCATTTATTTAAAACATTCTTTAGGGGTCTCGATTATCTTAGAACATCGTAGTGCATCTCAAATGAAATGCAAAATTAAGATGAAATACTTTCATCTGAAAAGGGGACTGAGCAACAGTTTCAGGTTAGACGCTTCTGACATTGTCTCTGGTTCAGGAGTGGCTTGATATTAGGAATGCAGCAGTTGCTCCTTTCCTGGAGACATCTGCCTTGATGCACTGACATCAGCCTCAGTCCACTCTTTGTGAAGCTCTCCCAAGCTTTTGATTCAACTTTTCTTGACAATCGTCTCACGGCTGCAGTCATCACTGTTGCTTTCCATTAATATGTTTTGATACAGCACTCTGAGAACAACCAGCCTTTCCAGCTATGACCTTCGGTGGTTTTCTCTGCTTGGGAAGGGAGCTGATCATCATCTTCTGGACAACTGTCAAGTCAGCAGCCTTCCCTGTGATTGTGGTTGTGTGTGCTGAGCTAGACAGAGAGATACACACAGTATTTATAGTGTTTGAATTTGTGATTTACTCAAACTTGAAATGAAATATTCTAATCATCTGTGTTTTTGATTTTCATGAGCTATAAACCATAATGATCCAAAAAAAAAAAAAGTTTGAAATATGTCACTTATGCGTAATGAATATAAAATATGACAGTTTACCTTTTTGAATTGTTATAAACAAAAACTGAACTTACTGAACATGATGTTCAATTTCTTTGATATGCACTAGTATCAGCAAGCAGAGCAAATACAATTTTGTTCTATTGAGAATGATATTTGTTAGAACAAAGATCAATCATTTGAATTCTTGTGTGTATGGTTTCTTTTGTACAATAATTTTTGCTAGTTGTTATGGAGAAGATAAAACTGGAGAAGGCTATATGTCAGCTGTATGACCAGTAGAGTGCAATTTGTGATTCAGACTTGGAGCTTTACAAAACCCTCAATGTGGATGGAGTTTGGGGTACATTAGGAAATGAAACTCGCCTCCGCCTTGTGCTTTAAATATAATCAACAAGAGCTCTGTTTAGATTATGTACCAGAAAAAAATAGTTAGATTTTTATGATTCAGTTTGATTGTAAATATTTGCGTGATTTTAACAAATATTGTAATCACATCATCCTTCGTTTCCCCTGAAGAGTCTTATCAACTCCAGCTGCACTTCCTGACTCACACAGTTCATTTATTCAAATGATATCTCACACACACTTAATGAAGAGGCACATATGAGCACTTGATGAATGGGTTTCCGGGATGAAACGTGTTCTTTTTTGAGTGAGTGTTGGAGTATTACTGTGTGTAAACTCAATCTTTGCGGTGCATTCTTTAGTGATGAGTTGCTCCAGAAGAACGGATATCATCACATGTATTTCCATGGAACTTCAGGATGCTCATAAATAATCAGGGGACGCATTGGGATGAGTTTGCAATTTGCATGATGATGCCTGTCTATTTTATCTTTTCGTGACCGCAAAGCAAAGACTTGCTTAAAACAATAGCTGGAAATTACCAGTGTTTATCAGTAGGACCTGCGGACTCTGCTGTCTTCTACAGTTTTATCTAGAGCTCTGAGTCCTCCTTTAGTTTTGCCTCAGTTGATTTAGTTTTGGTCTCTTGTAGCTGCAGCTGCGTCATCCACTAACTCTCATGGTCCCGGTCAAGATGAAGTCAAGTAGGACTCAAGAGAATGGGCACATGGATGCAATGCAAATGATAAAGATTAAAGATACTTTAATAATTCACATTTTACTTTGAAAGTTAGTCATTTGTGATCATATGAATGCTTGATTAGTTAAAGCCATGCCAGTAGCATTTATTCCCATGAAGTTTATGGCATCTACTTGTTTCTTTTACAGGATGGCTCTCTGGGAAACATTGAGGATTTGGCTAAGGAGTACTCGGAGTATTACAGTACCTCTTACGGTGACGTGTGTGAGAGGATGGAGGAGCTTCGCAAGCGCAAAGTGGCTCAGGAAGCAGAGATCGTAAGAATTTTAAATTCTACTCTGTTTTTGTAAAGGTTAAATAGCTTTGAAATTGCAAATGTAACACCAGACTGCACGATCAGTAAGAGAACTAAGGGTTCACCAAAGATTCCATGGGTCACTACGGTGTATATCTTGTGATTTCATTTTTTGGTTAGGTATATTTTTGTTTTTATTTTTCTTATTAGGCAAATACTGAGTCAATGATCACATCGCTTCAGCTGCGCTCAGAAGTCCAGGTGGGCCTCCTGCAAACAATTGCACTTCTCATTTCAGACTAATTTCTTATTTCATGTCCAACTTGTCATTTTCACTTGAAGCTGAAAATAAATTTCACCTTTACCAAGGAGTCCCTGGGGTTGAGCAGTACTGTGTCCACTCCTGAAGTCGAGAGAAGGTATTTCTCATTTATCTGCTTGAAAAGACTTTGTTTCCCTGCATTTGGACATGTTGTTCCATTTAATGTCTTCCCAAAATTACACTGTGACAAACATCTTCTCCATTCATGAAACATCCACTCGTGAGTGTAGAGGTGATGCCTTGCGCACTTCCTGGTGACCCACTTCTCTTCCTGCTTCCTTCCTATGATTCAGTGATTGTACAGGGGGTGGGGTGGGGGGATTGGGGGTAACCAAACTAACACCAGGATCGTGCAATAATACATGCATTCCATGAACACTTTGTATGTAAGTATGTATGTATGGCCTTTACTTACAAGCCACAAATTACTTGTAGCATTGCTACAAAGACTGCTGATAACTAACATCAGCAACAAGTGTCAGCTGAGAGAGAGGAATGCACAGGCCACGTGAGCAGCAGTGTTTCACTAAAAGCCAAGCAGCTTTTGAAAAGCCTCCATTGTTATTGTATGCTTTGGTGAGGTTTGTGTTTGTCTCCAGAGCCAATAGCTTGCCTCTTTAACTCCACTGTAAGAGATTGATCACTGCTGCTGCGGCCTGTGGGTATTATGGACACGACAACGTGGTGATGTGTGGAAAAATGATAAGACACTAGACATTTTGTTATGTTATGGTTATGTTTGGATAGTGTGTAAAACTAAGGAAAAAGAATACTGTATGAAAACAGGTCAGATGAAGATATATTGTCCCTGCTTCTTTACTGAGCCCTGTAATTTATACTGACCTTTTTGTTTCTAGGCTGTTGATGCACAAGTCAAGCTCAGAAGATGGATCTGGAGGTATGTCGTGTGTGTGTGTGTGTGTGTGTGTGTTTGTTTTAAATGTCCTTAATACAGTACTTAATTTAGTACTTTTGGCAAAAAAGACTTGTAATATTTCTTAGTGCTGTTTTTACTGATTTAAATGTAGATGTGTGTTGCAGCAGTTTGTGATGTATAGGTCTGGAGTGTTGTTTTGACATTTCCTTTGCTAAAGTAGGAAAATGGGACAGAAAGAAAAACAAATCCTTCTGGAATTTCCGCAAGACACAGAAAGGCATTATACGCCAGACGTCAAAAGGTGCCGCTGACATTTTGTTATATAACCTGATACCTATTAGATCTCTGTGTTCTTAGAAATCTCTGACCTCTTCAGAATCTTGTCTACAGCTGATGACCTTGGCTTTGTAGCCAGTGAGATCACAATGAGCGATGAAGAACGCATCCAGCTGATGATGATGGTGAAGGAGAAGATGATAACAGTAGAGGAGGCCTTGGCTCGGGTATGTCACTGATCCTGTCTCTCTGTCCTTTCTTCTTTTCTTTAGTATGATTGTCTCTGTTATTTGTTTACAGTACCTGGCATTCATACTTCTTTTTGGTATTAAAGTGTTCAACAGTCGTATTTAACCTGTAAATGGCTCACCTAGTTTAATCCAAACTAGAAACAACATTAAAGGTCACAATTAATTTCCAACTACTTTTCTGCTTGTAGTTGAAAGAATATGAGGCTCAAAATCGTCAGTCATGTACCACAGACACAACCGAGTGGACTGATGCCTCCAGTCCCACTAAGAACGAGCTCTTGGTGAACTTTAATGTAAGTAATGATGTTCTCCTCCTTTTCAGTCTTGGTTGAAACTTTAGAATGGGCTACGCTTGTTCACAGCTCTGATGGCTTTCCTTTTTCGAACCCTCTCACTCCAGAGCCACTTTAATGAGTGAGTTAATAGCAGCTGTGTATGATTAGTTGTGCCACATCCTTGTTTGCTGTAATGAGTTTATTTGCTGCGCCACATCCTCCTGTCTCAGGCATTCTCCCAACAGGAATGTCACCCACCCTGTCAGGCATTTGTTCGTGTCCTGCCCCCTTTCACGGCCTGGATGTGAACCTCTGTTCTCTCCCATTCCAAATCCATCAGTCCACCATGGGGCCGTGTCCCAACCCCCCTTTACTGGTCTATTCATCTCCCTCAGTACTTTAACCCCCATTGTGTCACTTTGGCTGTATGCAACACTGGGCTGTGTTCTGCAGGGCACAGCTTTTTCAGGCAGGGTGGGTGTGATTAGTTAAAGGGTGCATTCCCCTTGGGCAGCCTCTCTGTGTACCTTTTTCTCACTTATTCCCTCCTGTTTTACTATGCAGCTAGTCCTACATTATATTAGGATGTAAGTGTAATCCCAGCATTGAAGTTTTATATTGGCACATGGATCAGGCATAAATGTGCAGTAAGGGAATACAATATTGTTTATGGTCATATTATGAAAGAGCTGGTATGTGTTTTGTGGTATTCCAGACCTTGAACAAGACCTCTGACCATGAGACTAGTGCAAAATCATAACAAAAATAAGAAATTCCTTAGCTTCCAGTCATTCTTTGACAAAATGTATCAGTAGCACTAGCAAAAGTATCACTGTGCTGAATTCCTTCTCAGAGCTTCAGAAAGCTTTGTGAAGCTGCATTTAACCAGACTGAAAGTCAGACACTATTTCATTTTCAGTTCTCTTCTTTACCCACAAAAGGTTCATGTGTACATGTGTCACATTAGCAGCTGTACCGTGTCTAATTCTAAGCATGGAGCTTGTTTCTGTCTATGTAGAAAGCTTGGGTTTAAACATAACTCCCTGTGGTTGATGTGTGTCATAGGTGCTATATCAGCTGTGGCACATTAACCTCCTGAGGTTGGAAAAGTGGTTGGTTAAAAATATGGTTGCAGTCTGTCTGTGTCTGTCTCATTAGGTTTCAGAAGAGAGCCTGCAGCAATCAGCTATTAAAACACACTGCTGTGAATTTATTATCATTCACTGAAGCTTCTCTTTTAAAACCAGAGCAATGTCTTCCAGATTCTGCTTTGAATTTACACTGTTAATAACTATAGTTCTGTAGTCTGTTGAATGAAAGTTGGGAAAGTGATTTATACATATTAAAAGTTCCCAAGTGATTTGTAATTACAAGTTACATCATGTCATGTACTGGATCTCTGGATTAAACAGTAGATAGGCTTGATGTCTGACGTTTATTTGATCTTTTTTTCATCTATCTCAAAATATTTATTCTTCCATTAGTAAAATGTATTTTATTATTCCAGTATTTGTTCCTGCTCAGTTGAGTGTTTACTGAAACTGAGTAAACTCTTCAAGTGCAGTCTCTGTATGAGATACTTCAGTGGTATAATAGCAGGAAAAAACATAAAACTGTATCGGATTCTGACTGTCTTGGCCCTTCTTTATGTACTAAACCTGAAATGCCAACTTTTATCATGATCCCATATTTTGGGTTAGTCTACTGATAGTACTGAAATGTATGTATTTTATGCTTTGTGATTAAAAATGCTTCAAGCAAGTTAAAACATGTTGAAAGGCACGGGTTTAATGGTCTTTAACTCCTCCATCCTGGCCTGCAGTCACAGGAGCAGTCAGATGATGAGCTGGAGGAGTCGATGACTTTTCGCAGGCTTCACAAGCTGGTCAACTCTACTCGCCGTGTGAAGAAGAAGCTCATTAGAATAGATGAGACCAAAAAACACACATCAAAAGGTGATGAATTTAATCTTTTGCTCCACCCTCAGAGAGAAAATGTCATAAAATACGTGGCAAAAACTAAAACGTGGTCTGTCTGCTCACTCAGATATATTCTTTATCCTCTTTGGAGGACCATTGAGACTACATTGATAATGATAGATATCACCTATGGCATCTTAAGAAAGAGATACTAAATAAATGTACATTTGTGAATGTAATATAATGCACAATGTATAAATACATAAATGTTAATGTGGGTGAGTGAGGGCAGAGAGCCTAACATCTTTCATCCATCTCTCTGATTTCTATGTATGTTTGCGTGTGTAATTTCATTGTGTCTCTTTCAGACTCGCTGAGCTCTGACTTTTCTCCTACATGTGAGGAAAAGGCCTCTCTCTACTCAGAAGTACAGAAGCGTCTGGTCGTGTCTCAGGGTGATGGAATGGCCTCAGCTCTGTGTGTGGATGAAGACTCAGGCAGCCTGACCACGTCGCCGTCCTCCAACAGCCTGGACACCTACAGAGGCCATAAGCAGTTTAATCTCTTTACCAGTAGCCAGGGGCTAAGCTACCCTCCCACAGGGCCCACTCTGGACACTTCAGTGATAGATGCATGCAGCCACTCATCCTTTTCTGAAGCTGAGAGCTACTGTGAGGAGGAGCCCAGGATAACCCGTTCTGTGACTGATGGAGAAATGAGACGGGCCCTGAGTCCCTCTAAATTACATGGGGTGAGTTAAGAAGCTCTGATCCTCTGGTAAACCCGAGATGCTATGTTTATATATTCCTTGCTATTGTTCCCAGTCAGAGAGACAACAATGAGATGTACTTCCTTAAATAGATCTGGTAAAGCCCCGCTGGGTGAGTGGAAACAGAGAGCTGTATGTCTGCTTCCACTTGTTAAAAAGGCACAGCAGATCGTCACACTCTACCTAGCTGCTTTGCTCTCCCCTAATTTTTTACATAGTGGAAGCCTTGTAAAAAAAATTTGTCAGTTTATGTAGATGCAGTATTTTATCTTTTGTGAAAAAAGCAGACTTTTGAAATATCTTGAACAGATATAGTTTGTATTCATTCATGTTCAACAAGACAATTATCTCCACAGAGGGCATGTAGCTTTGGAGGGTTTGACCTTATGAACCAGTCTGTATACATGAGGCACAGCTGTAAAACACCTGTAAGTACTAAACAAAATATTATATTCTAAATCAGACAATATAAGCCTAAAGGTATTGCACTTTCTTTGTTAAATACAGTATGATAAATGGAAGGGTTCACTGTGTACATGTTATCCACACACACATCTCGTGAGATTGAGGTTGAGGGTTGAGGTCAGTCTGCCAATGTCGTTTGTGCTTCCACTGCAGAGTGATAATGGGACCATCAGCAGGAGAGATACAGCGAGGTCACCAACTCCGTCCCGCATCTCTCTCGGGAAGAAGGTGAAGTCGGTGAAGGAGACTATGAGGAAACGCATATCCAAGAAAAGTAGTTCTGTCCTGTTTGAGCAGGTATTACAGAAATACATGTTCATTTGTATTTCTATTGTCATGATGAACCACGAACATGGGCAGCTCGCATGGTACTCTTAAAATGTGTTGACTTTTCGGTGTGTGTGGTCACTATGGTTATTACGGTCTTATAGTTTCCTGGTTAGTCGCACTGTATGATCAGTTGTTTACCTCAATGTTGACTGTTCCCTGTTTCTTGCTGTTCTAAAAGATGTACATAGACAGAAGAATGTTCTTACTGAAGATAAATGAATGATTGAATGATTAATAATCCATTTCTGTCTATTATAATTTGTCTGTCTTCTTTAATCCAGTCTCTGGCTTCCCAAAACTTTTACAACCCCTAAACTGCTGTTTCTATATGCAGGACTCGAAACCTTTGGCTGTGGAATTGTTTACTGTTATAAATGTATTACATTTCAACCTCTGCTGCTACTCCTAGCATGTTTGTAACTTTATCATACATGGCAGCTATCAAACACACAGATGAACAGGATGTTGCTGACCAGAACCAAAAGAAATAACAATTTATTTTTGGCCAAGTAGCATTGCCTTTTCTCACAGGCACCCCTGGCTTTCAAATTACAATGACATTGTGATAACATACTGACAATGTAAAAGACTTACCTACAATAAAGTAGCATGTGGAGATGTGTTGCATTGTTGCATTCATTCACATTTTGAGTAGGATTACATGCACTAACTTCTAGAAACAAGTTACTGTAGTTTTGTTTTCTAAAGCATTTAAACCAGCATGTTCTTTGTGATCAATACTCTATTGATTTCTACATGTTGACTGCCCTCTACTGGCAATTCTGTTAAAATACAGTATAAAGTTATATCAAGCTCTCTCTCCCTCTCTCTCTCTCTCTCTCTCTCTCTCTCTCTCGCTCTTTCTCTCTCTCTCTCTCTCTCTCACACTCACACTCTCTGTCTCTCTTATTCTCTTCCTCCAAGTTGAGTCCAAGCAGGGAGCCTGAGTTCCCCCAGTCCCTCCACACAGACACAAACTCGCTGGAAAAACCCAAACTCAAGGCTGGTGGTTCTGTTGAGAGTCTGAGAAGCTCACTAAGTGGACAGAGCTCAATGAGTAAGTGTGTGCATCAGTCTGCTCCTGCATGAATTATCAAAATCCTCCTTAACTGAACCACATTTCAAAACTCCATTTGATGTGCATTTAAGTGAACTTTCAATCGCAGGTGGTCAGACAGTAAGCACTACAGACTCCTCAGCAAGTAACAGAGAAAGTGTGAAGTCAGAGGATGGTGATGACGAGGAGTTGCCTTACCGAGGGCCATTTTGTGGCCGAGCTCTTGTTCACACTGACTATATCCCTAGTCCCTATGACACAGATTCCCTCAAACTCAAGGTGAGAGATTTGAATTTATCACAATGATCTTATTTACATATCATTTAGGGGGCAGTTGTGGTCTTGTGGTTAGGGTGTTTGCCCCGTGATCGGAAGGCCCAGGGTTCGATTCCAGTGGCCGTGCTTGCATGGGTTTCCTCCAGGTACTCTGGTTTCCTCTCACAGCCCAAAGACATGCATGTTAGGTTGTTCGATCACTCTAAATTGCCCGTAGGGGTGAATGTGTGCGTGAGTGTGTGTTGGCCATGCGATGGACTGGGATTGACTCCAGCCTCCCGTGACCCCGACTAAAGCGATACAGCGGAAGATAATGAATGAATGAATGAATGAATGGTATTTACTCTATATACATAATATAATTAAATAGTAAGTAAATTTTACATGCACAAGTTAATGTAAAGTTGTTCTATTGCATAATGGTATATGTGTTTTAAGCCCACAATGTATGACTTTGATCTGTTGCAGAGAGGGGATGTTATAGACATAATCAGTAAGCCTCCAATGGGTACATGGATGGGCCTTCTGAATAACAAAGTAGGCACCTTTAAGTTCATCTATGTAGATGTGCTGAGTGAGGAAAGTGAAAAGCCCAAGTGCAGCATCCGGAAGAGAAGGAAGAGTCGACCTCCTAAACCCACCTCTGTGGAAGAGCTTCTAGAACGTATCAGCCTCAAAGTAATGACACCAAAAAGTGTTCCAGTTTTAATGAAATACTATACAAGTCCATAGTAATGGCAGGTTCCTGTTACAGTTCAGTCTTTTTTAATCTTCCTGTGCTTCTATAGGAGCACATGCCCACATTCCTGTTTAATGGATATGAGGATCTGGAAACGTTTAAGTTGCTGGAGGAGGAAGACCTGGACGAGTTGAACATCAGAGACCCACAGCACAGAGCAGTGCTGCTGACTGCAGTGGAGCTGCTGCAGGAGTATGACAGTGAGTGGACCAACAGAGATGCGTACACACACACATACACACAGTGTACATATGTTAAAAGAGATGGAAGTAGTATTGGAAAATGCTCTCATGTTCATAAAGTTAATTTTACTCTATTGTGTGCATGTGATCCTAGTTAATAGTGACCCTGAGAATGGTGGCTCCTCAGTAGACCCAGAGGAGAAGGTCCAACCAGAGATATCAGCTCCCTCAAGAGATTCTCCACGCGACTCTGGTTGCTATGAGAGCAATGAGAATCTGGAGAATGGTAATAACAGCCTTCCTCGCCTGTGACTCTCTCCAGCCGCACTGTTCATTTTCTCTGTGGGCTGCCCATGTCTGCATGCTCCAGAGTCGAGCAAAACAAACTGAAGTGTCTAAACAGTGTTTATAATAAGCACACTCTGGCCATTCATCTCGCCACCATCTCTGCACTTTGTCTTGCTCACTTTGTTTCGAGGACTGACCTCCATCTTTCTGTCAGTCCTCAGCTAGTCCTTGCCTTCTGCATAGTGTATATCCACAGACATGTCACTCATATTCTCCATCAGAAACATAAAGGACCAGTACATTCCATCTCATCTTGTTTATTGTGTACAAGGAAGTGGTGGCATTGCATCTGTCTTGCTGTTCCTTTGCTGTTCTGTTCTGTCCATGAACAACAATGGTTTTGTGTTTGGCTAAAATTTTGTTGAACCAAAAAGTGTGACAAAGTTGTAGTTTAGATGGCAGTATTCATTGTTAGAACTTGGGATTATGATTCTATATAATTTTAGTGTTTTGCTTTCATTTGTTTCTACAAAACAAAAGTGATTCTGACAATGTAAATGTCATTCGCCCCTTTGAGCCTATCTTCCATGCTTGTATATTTCCATGCTGACGTTTTTGAAACTGTTTGTCTGTGTATATTTTTCTATTAAACATATAATAATATAATTTGCACAATATCGTACGTGCCTAAAACCTCTATTATATGCACAATTTTTTAGAAAAATGCCTAAAATTGATATATTTACAGAAATTGAAATTACTTGGACAAGGGAAATGTGGTCTAATTATGAGAGTTGTAAAAAAGAAAATATCAAAATGCATCTCTGAACAAAAGAAAATGT
>JAOVVH010000002.1:16412754-16439439 GCA_028566435.1 Scorpiodoras heckelii
GTATCACCATTTAAAAGGGAAATTAACAGGCTTTCCAACGGTATAAGATTTATTGCCAAGAAGCATTGTTACAACAATGAAATAATCCACCAAACACATATTTCCTTACTTTTTGTGCTATGTTTATATTTACAAGTTTCTCTTCCCCAGAATTTAACAAAATCTGCTTGACAGTTGTACACAATATGGCTGCCACATGCCAATCATTAGGAGGCAAAGCTTGTTTCACTTAAGCACCTTAATGTCATCAATGCACCAGCATATTTTACAGAACATTATGGCCTCATGCAAATGTGCAGTTGTGCTAGGTTTGGGATGAGGTTCACAATAGGGGGCAAAATACAAAAGAAGGCACAACAAAATGGAGCTGCTATGGCACATATGCGTGTGCAACAAACTTGCAATTTTCTGCTTTTGTAAAGGAGTACTTTTGCATGCATGACTGGGCACATTTAAAGGTGTTCATCAAATGCCAAAAACCTCTTCCAAATATTCCAGTATTTGCTTGGACCCCTTTCTTTTTTTTTTTTTTTTTTACAAGAATTTGGTGCGCAAGTTTGAATTACTTTTGAGATTTCTGAAATCAACACATCTTTTCCAACGAACACCATGTCTATTCCACTTGCAAAAATGCAACAATAAGTATCTTCAATTCCCAAATGATTAAAAAGTATAATTAAAACAAAAGTTGATGTGACCCAGTGGTAAACATGCCTCTGTCCCAGCTTTGTTGAGTGTGTTGCAGGCATCAATTTCTAAATTTATTTATATTAAATAAATAGAATTAAGTTAATTGCTGAAAATACTTAAAATCTTTCTTTGCCCTTTTTTCTGTTAAAGGTTCAAGTGAATTAACAAATGACATATTTCAGTTTTTATTGCATTTTAAGAAAGTGTCCCAAATTTTCTAGAAATGGGGTTTGTATGTTCATCCTGCTTTCAATTTGATTACTCTGCCTTCTAAATACATTTGTGTACCGTTACTAATATTAATTTACCGGTACTGAAATTTTGGTAAATTTAAGTGTTAATCTGAGAATAACTCTAAATGACAGAAGAAGCAGAAGAGCTCACCATGTTATCTTGTGTCAATCTCAGGATAAAATCGATGCCATCATAGGGATCACTGTGGTTTTAAAGCCTTTACTAAACACCCGTGGTATTGGCCAGTGGAGCTACTTAAAAATCAAACATTAACTATAAGTAATTTTCAGCTGTATTTGTACATGTCAAGAGTGTTTGCAATATGATTCTGTAGAATGTTAACATGTATTATTGTGATGACAAGAAAATTGTACATGTATTTGATTCTATATCTCATGAGGCTTCTCACTGCACAATGTTTTCTGTGATGGCTATTTTAATAAGTTAAATCAGATTCATAAGGAGGTGTGCAAGTGTAGAGCCCCCACAAGAAAACAAGCTTTCCTTTAATAATTAAACTCCTTAATTACCAAAATACAACAATGACCCAAGACAACCATAGTACTGTGCAAAGCTTTATTTACATGCACTATCCCATCCCAATCTACTACCTAAATTATCCAATGCACATTGATATTCTAGCAAACACTCAACTCTTTTGTTGGTAAATACGTCAATATAGCCAGTCATGGTATATAGGGCATGTGAAACATAAAACTGTTCCTTTTTCTCATTTGCATCCAACTGCATTTCCTACTGATGCCTTAACAATACCATGAAATCAAGATACATTTAGTTATTTTTTTTAAAATAAATATCCCTTTATCAGGACAACAATGTACAATACTCTTGGATTTATTAGCAAAATGGATTTATGTAAACAATGAAGCCCATCCTAACTCAACATTCCTCATAAAAAGATTGCACACTGGTGCATGAGATGCAGGAGTTGTGGGCACAAAATTGATTTCAACCATGATAAAGTAACACTTCCAAGTTTGCCAAATGATGAGCATCTCTGAATGGCACTACTACTAAACATTTAAAATAGTAGGCTCACATTTGGCCAGGTAATTTGCTTTGCATGTTCAGCAAAACGGGTAAAATACAGTCCATGTAAGCAAACTAACTTACAGTGACTACAGCTATAATACTAAAATGTGTCTGATTCTTGCATGCAAAGTGAAGATCTTTGCTGCATATTGCCATAAGAGCAAAAACAATGCTCCTCAGAGCACCACAGAGTGTGCAGATATGTACAAAGGCTAAAAGTGTGCCACTGTAGTCCGAAAAACTTACAAATGGTGGTTTTCCAACTATACACAAAAATGTAGTGGCAATTCATGTTCTAATATTCTGTAAGTATTTGTAAAGTTTCTTACCTCTAGAATAAATATGCTAGACATTTAGTGTACATATCACAGAAAACTACTTTAAGATGTTAAGTCTTTAAGGTGAAGTCAGGTTGGAGATGATAGAACAGTTGGTAGGATCAAGTAGTCAATAAAATGCACCTCGACAGTTTAAAAGAGCATTAATGCTTTGCACCAGTGAAGGGACAGATTTTTAAACATCATATTTAATAGCTCATTAGCTGGTCTTTTTTCACTGTTCTGGCAAAGGAGTAATGGATACATCACACAAATCATTTTCTTCCCTTTTTCTGGTTTACAAGATTAATATAAAGGCTGCACAAGACATTCCCATGTCATTTCTGAAGACAAAAACAGTACCATTCTCTAGTCTATGGTATAAACAGGCCAACTAAATGGACTATTAAATGATTACTAGTTTGGCAGAATTCATGTGTTTCTATTGATGTGAGTACCAGCAATATGAACATCACCTTCTAAACTATGGTTACACATAATCTAAACAAAACAGTGAAATACTTGTCTAGACCTAGTTCTTTGAACAGATTAAGGGACTTCATTTTAATAACTAAAACATCAAAAACCTTTCCAGCTTCATTAGCTTTATTTAGTTCAGTCCTTTCAGGCTTTCAACCTTGTTGTTGTCAAAGTACAAAATCAATTTCATGAAATTCATCATATACAAGCCTATCACAATTCACAACTTCTGTTGACAAAACCATTAAATCCTCAAAAGTGTTAGTAAATCTAATTCAGCCGACTGTACTTTTTAGTTGTCAGACTATTATACATGTCCTTTAGACAGGACCGTATTTAAAACATTGGGGCAGTTCATAAAACTTTGTTCTGCCCCATCACTACATTCCATGTGCTGAGCTAATCAGCTTGGTACCCAGCTTTGGGATGAGGTTTGTTTGGTATTTGACATACTCCCTGAATTCAGATTCGCATTTTGATGGAAAAAGAGATGAGAATCAAAGCTGAGCTCCAAGTCATCTGCGTCCATCAGGTCATTCCGCATGATGATGTCCATGTCACAATCAAGGTTACTGCTGAAATCTTCAAGATCAAGATCAGTGGAGAATCGATCCTGAGATGACTGTACACAGGGCATGAAACCACTGAGACCTGACAACAAGGAATCAGATGAGCTGAGCTGCATAGATGTGCTCCTGGATGGAGACTGTTGGAGATGCTGTTTGATCAGGCTTTGGTAGTCTGACTCATTTTCTGACCCCAGGACGCCATTCATTCGCCATCCAGACAGTGAGACCTTCTTGAGTCCCATCTGCCCCCCAGGCCCAGCTTGTCCGTTGCGACGGGAGCTCTGAGAAGAGATGGAGGCACTGGCTTGTGACATCAATGGGTCAGCCTGGGTCAGTAGGACATCACTGTGAGGCTCAGAACTGAGCATATCCTGTAAACTCTGCTTCCCGAAGGGGGAACCACAAATAAAGGTGGCTTGCTTGTTCTCTTGAATCGTTTGCATGGGGGACTGGCGCAGGCTGGTGACAGACAAAGGACTAAACATGGTATTGGGAACCCCAAGACTGCTGCCAGAGCAGCTGAAAGTAAACACAGGGCTTCCTTGTTCACTGGTATTATCATCTTCACCTGGAGACTGTGAAGCTGTTAAACTGATGTTATCATGCAAGTCATCCATTAGGTTGTCTGAGAGGCCATCATTGAGATTCATAGTACCTGCAAGGTCAGCAAGGCGGGGCAGCTCAGTCAGGCCAGTGGAAGGAGACATGCTGCTGGGACTGGAGTACAACATGGGAGAGAGAGGAGAGTCATCATCAGCAACCTCGTCCACTTCCAAGTTGGCCAAGATAGGAGACAGTCGGCCACTTATGGTGCTGGCATTGGAATTTGTGCGGGAGCGGAAGTCTGTCCAGGCATCTAGCTCATCACTGCTGCGAGATGTGGGACTCCCAGTCCATTTGGACAGACTGGAGGAGCTCTCTGAGCTTCCTTCCTGAGCAGCCTGAAGAGCAGCTTTCTTCTTAGCAGCACGGCCACGGGCACTCTTAATTATCTTGTTGCTATTGTCCATGGAAACAGCACGTCTTCGGGGTACTTTCCCACCTTTGCCACCATCTGGGTTTACCATCCACCATGAACTCTTGCCTGTCCCTTCATTTTGAACTCTGACAAATCGACTGTGGAGGGACAGATTGTGTCGTATAGAGTTCTGTTGGGGAAAAAAATGTTTATATCTGTATTAAAATAATCATAAGACTATGTAAAAAAAACCTAAATGACATATAGTGAGTAAGAGCTATCATAGCTTAAGAACATGCATGGGGCTTATTCTTGAATGAACAGCCTACACTAACTAGGCTAATCTAAGACCTTGTATTAGACGCTGTTAACTACATAATGCTATTTACTTGGAATCAGGATTCTCTGTAGTCAATTCAACACTTTTGTAATGCTTATTTCTTCACCATAAGCTCAGGTTCAGGCATTATTAATGAACAAATCTGAGTCACATGAAACCTTATCAATGCAGAATGCTGCAAGTCAGCTTTGTCACCATTAAAATGTAAATGTTAAGACTATTCAAGCTTCAAGATATTGTATTGAAAAATACTTTGCTTTTTCCTATACTGAATGTATACAAAAACATTTAACAGGCCTACTTTGCCATTTCATATTTAAATGTTTTTTTCTTTACAGATAAATCATAAAATCCACACATTAATCTCTAATAAACAATATATTAACCCATGTCATTTAAAGGACTACTTAAAAAAGGCATGTACAAATGATCATTTCTCATACTGTAATACACTGATCACAAAAGACTACTAGTTATAAATAGCATGGCTAACAATGAGCTGCAATATTCTGCACTTCCTATGCCCATCCTCCTGAAGCCATGCTTTTGTCCCTGTTCAGTACTGGAACACTGCCAGCCTACACAAAGCTAGCTGTCAAACACCAAGCTCCTCACATTCTGCTACACACTGACCTACATAGTTTCCAGTCAGCTGATTGATTCTTATGCTCAAGCCACAAGCCAATAGGAAGTGGAGGTGGGGACCAAGCAGCCAATCAAAATCCTATATAGAATTATACACTCATATTTTCTTTCCCCCCACCCTAACTCCAATGCAGGCAGATGCGAAATTTCTGCCACAAGATGATGCGACACACTTAACCTTAATCCTCAGCGCACCCTCCTCTAAGCTGAATTCCTTTATAACTACTATTAATCTTTACTGATTATTCATTTTCCCCAAAATTAAGACACAAGACCAATTCGAGACACATTTTTTCTGTTGATTTAAACTTGATAGGCTTCATCATCCTCAAATAGTGTATTAAATAACAGGAATGATGACTGTTGCTGTAACATATTGAGATCCACTTTAACAGCTCCAAAAACATACCCTTCTTTTATGAACATGATATTTGATTTACCTAATGTTTATATTAGAACTACTTATAAAAAGGGTTTCGTACTTGAAAACTACTGTACCAAAAATTATGCACCTTCTCTAGATGAGCTCTATATTTTTGCATCTGTTCATTTACAACACACAACATAAACTAAACATTGCAACATAATGTTGCAATGAGGTTGCAACAGCTTTTTAATGTGTGTGTATCTCTTTTGTGGCAAATTTAAATTTCTGTCCATTTAATTGTGTCAGAATTAGACAAAATCTAAGATAAATACTCAATACAGTTTGAATTTGGGTCTTTGGTACCTCAAACACTTTGCTCTTTCCATGGTTTACCCAAGCCAAACGCTAAACAGGTATTCACCTGTCATTATGTTCAAGTTCTTTTTCTTTTTCCCTGTAGGTTTACTCATATCAAAGGGTTTGTGTCAGTATTGAAAACCAGTCTTCCATGCACATTCACTGGCTTCATTTCATACTGATGAAATATTTTTGAATGTGTGCACTTTTCAGCTGCAGAAAAAAAACCCTATACTGATTCTTGCTATATTAATGATCATTTCTGCAAATGCATGAACTTTTGTTGATGAACACATATAAGGGAGGGACAAATCTTGAACAGGGCTATGAGCATTTTATTGATAACCATAAACATTATTTTGCAGTGCCTGGCAGTGCCAGCTAAGGGAAAGAAATAAATTAAGGTCAAGTCTGCAGTCCTGCTGTTGATACATGCTTCATCTTGCAGATCAAATCCTTTCCCCCCTGTAACAACTGGCTACATTTACTGATGATACTGTTCTTAAAAAGCCACATTTCTGCTGCTTTCCTTTATAAGCGTAACTCCCTCTTATGCTGGTGAGAGATACTGGTCTCACTGGTCTGACCAAAATGAATGGCAGGCTGAGGAGGTTTTATCATTCGCAACCTTGCTCTACTTATCTCTGGTTACTAGAACACCCTTTGGCTTATTCCTGCTGAACCCCACAACCCCATTACTAATTTTTCATTTGTGTGCTCTTTACCTACCTGATCTTTTAAATGTTTATTCTTTTAGATTAGGCATCAGGCCTATGGCCGATTATTATTATTATTATTATTATTATTATTATTATTATTATTATTAATACTACTGAGGTCTAATGTGCTGCCCACCTACCTTCCAACCCGCAGAGCTGTTGCTGTCACCTTTGTCCTTGAAGTATGGCACAGACCTGACCATCCAGTCATAGATCTGAGCCAAAGTCAGCCTTTTCTCTGGAGAGCTCTCAATGGCCTGGGTGATTAAATCAGCATACGAGTAATTTCCCCATGCATTTCTTCGTGCGGATGATTTTCTGGGCTGCTGGAGAGAGAGAGCAGAAATGCCCGAGTCAGTGGCTGCAGCGGCCAGCGGTTGTGATGTGCTGGGAGAAACGGAACCATCACTGTCCTTGTCATTACAAGTTGTATTTAATGTTGGACCAGGAAGATGAGGATTGTGGCTCTGTTTGGCTCGTGTGTAGCTTGTTTGCTCTCCTGTGTGTGTGTTAGTGTTGTCCACACGGTGATCAGGGCCGCTCTCGTCGTCGTCCTCCTCGGGAATAATGTCCGCCTCGGTCGGCTCAGGCTTCGCAGTGTTGCACTCCGGTCGAGGCAGAGGCCATGTGCAGGACCTCGGTCTTTTCTGAGGCTCGAAGTCCGGATCTATGTCAACGTCAGCTGTAGGAGGTTTCTTCTCCTCGCCACTAGCCTGTGCCATGTTTCTCCTGATGAACACTTTGTGCGCTTATGGTCTTCGACACAGTTCCGGCGCGGTCGGAGTCCGGCATTCCATCAATGGACGGATCTCTAAGCGAGTATTTCTGTGCAGAACGGTTCTAACTTGACGTTTGGCCCTTGTGGTAAACCGAGACTAATGCGTGACGTGCTCATTTTCAAACTCCGGACAGATTATGAATGCAAAGTTGCACTTGGATGCATTAGCTGTATTTTGCTTTTGAACCAGTGGCTATAAACGTTCAGTTCAGCCACTCTATCTAATCTCCACGTGTACCGTTTTCAGCGAGTGCAATTTGCATTTCATTCTGTACGGTTCCATGTTAAAAGCGCCGAATGCAGTTACACAAGGGAGCAGCGAGATCACAGCAAGCAACCGATAGCGAATTACGCGAGGATAACGCTTTTATTTACGTTAGCTGCCACGATTTAGAGGTAACATTACAGAGACCCCATGCAAACCATGATAGTGGTAACATAATCTCCAAATACAGCTGCCATCTTGACGATGTTTCAAGCCTTTTCCCTATCCGGGCAGAATGAATAGAAACCCGCTCCCGAGCACAGTAAAAGCGGGGGGGAATGAATTACTGTGCAACGTTTCAAACATTCATCAAGTCATAATCACCTTTAACGTCCACAAGCAGCAAATAACTACGAACGGGTTCTTGACAGATCGTTTCAACTAAATGTATTTCCTTTAGGCTCCAAACAGAACGTGATCTTGCCCCCAACATCCTGGGCGATCCAACTAAAAAGTCTCGTTAACGCGCTGCACACACTCACACACTCATACACTCACACACACACACATATAGTCCCTCTGCAGAAACAAGAAAGAACCATGGAAGACGAAGCCTCGCCTCCGAGGTCTGCGATTGGATTCACCTCTTAAAGGCGCCGTGTCTTTTCAACTCGAGCGGTATTTATTACATCAAATCGTAGTACATCCAGTGTACTGCACACAATGCCATCTATCCATTTAAACATTTACCTGTGCGCACTATAATGTCTATATTTTCCTGGTACACTCATAGTGTAACTTATAATCAGAAAATGACTTTAGCATTAAAATAGACGGCGATTTCTGGGTCGCAAATGTGGAGTCCGCATGCGCAGAAACCCTTGTTCTTGATAGTCTGCATACCTGGCTGCACCACCAGGGACCTCACGGACTGGCAGAGCCAAAATCTCTCTCACCCCGCCCTCAACCGAACTGTAATGACGTCACTGTCATCTGATTGGCTCAGACACGTGTTGTCAAGCAGGACACCGGTTTGTTGACTGGAGAAAGGAGCAGGCGCCCTTTTTAAAGACCTGCATCCAGCACTTTTGCTGCTTTGATGTGCTCAGCATCAGCGGTGGCCTGAGGGTGACAGTGTCATATAAACAGACTTACAAGCGGCGAGTTGATTTTGTACCTTAATTTATTTTCTCGTGAGACACTGGGGTTGGGGGGAAGACGCATCAAAAGGCCAAGTGATTGGCTGATCACACAACAGCCAATAGCGTACAAGATCCACTATACCCCCCCCCCCCCAAACACATACACACACACACTCACCTGGTACTGTGGAAGCTTTGGCTTAAATGCTCCTAATTCATGTATGAATTAAATTTGGATTAGTATTCAGTTTGTAAAGACAACACACTCTCTTCTCTCTGCTCCTCACATTTTTCAATATAAAGATCACACAGGCAGTCAGAATGAGTTTCAATATTCTATTAGTATTAAAATCAAAATATCCACATTCTACCTGTCTGCTACTATAAATTAAGAAAAAAACATTTTCCTAAACTTTCTGACCAAATAAACCCTTTTCATTGATGTACAAATAAATGCATTTCTCTTATGAATTTCATATCCCAACCCCCTGCTCCCCAAATTAGCTGCTTTTCTGCCTTAGTATATGGAGAGGAATTCATGCCAAATTGAAAAGCAATCACTGCAGTGCCAAAACATGAAGTGCAATGTACACAATGTACTGTTTTTCCATTGCGGCATGCAGAACACATGCCACAATGACACACAAAACCACTATAAAAATGTTTTTCACATCGCTTGACCTCTTTAATGAAAAACAATAAACAATGATGTACAGTACATTATCAAAATACAAAAGTCACCTCACTGAAATGCAATGCACGAGATTGCATTTAAACACTGACACGCGGACGAAGTGCCAAAATGAAAAGTAAAATATCCATTACATTTATTTAATGTCACTTGATCTCTTAACAGATAAACAATGCGTGCATTTGCATTTAAAGAATGAAATGCTGAATTTGTGTCAGAATTTAAAAAAAGCACCTTAAAATGCAATCAGCTCAACTGCATTGTATTCCTCTGCATGGCACTGTGGATGTGCCAAAAGGAAATGCAAAGCGCATGATTGTTTTTCAAAGAGTAGCAGTGCGGAATTCGTGCCAAAATGAAATGCAATGCAAAATGCAAAATGAATCTACTCTGCTGGATTTAGGGGCATGGCTGGGAAACCAGTTGGAAGAAATCGCTCGCACCTCTAAATTAATCTAGAGAAAATGCCTTTACACAACAGAGTAAAAGAGGAAATAAACATTATAATTCTACAAATTGAGGATGGTGCAGTTACACACGACTATGTGCTGCTCTCTCATGACCCTGGGGACAGGAATAAGCGGTTAAGATAATGAATGAATGAATGAGTGAACGTTCACAGTGCCAGGCAGAGGAATGCAATGCAGTTGAGCTGATTGAATTTTAAGGTGCTTTGTTTCCAATTCTGACATGAATTCAGCATTTCATTCTTTAAATGCAAAACCACACACGTTTAAGAGATCGAGTGACATTAAATAAATGTAATGAATCTTTTACTTTTCATTTTGGCACTTTTGTGCATGCACTCATGTGCATTGCTTTTCAGTGAGGTGGGTTCGTGGTGTTTTGTATTTAACAGGGACACGAATTCAGCATGTCATTTTGAAAATGTAAATCCTTTTGTATTGTTTTTCAGTAAAGAGGTCAAGCAATGTGAAAAACAATGAAATAGTGGTTCTGTTTTTCATTTTGGCACATATTCTGCATGCCACACAGGAATAACAATACATTGTGTGCACTGCATTTCACGTTTTGGCACTGCAGCAATTGCTTTTCAATTTGGCACAAATTCCTCTCCATACTTAATATAGAATAAGCAATTCAGGGTGGTCAGTAAAATTATTTTATGTGAGAGTGTGGCAAATATGCTATGCAACATTAATATTCATTTTCAGGATTGAACCAGAGTTGGTATGTTCTGCATTAAAAATGAGAAAGAATTAAATTATTTCTGTCAATTATATTTGCATTAGATCACATTTCAGTGTGATACACAGTCTATATGACCAATGTGGAGTGATATTCCATGATATGCTTATGCCTTAAGACACTTTTGGTATGCTGTGCATATTGTTATGGTGTCCTATATTCTGCAGGTGTGATTATATCTCTTAATGGTATACTTTACAGTCTGTTAACATCCTCTCAATGAGAGGAAATAAAATGGTGCCTATGGTAAATGCTTTAAAAGAAATATTAAGCTGATCTGACAGTTGATAGCATAATTATCCATGTATTCAGAAAATTGTAACAACCCATGCATTTTTACTATGTCTAGTTTACCTACAACTTTACACAAAGAAAGACATTACTGTAAGGCCTTTTTAGTATATCTGGAGCAGTTTCTTAAGTGTACTAGAAAGACTATGAGTTGTGATATTCTTATGCTATTAACTAGCAGAGTTACACTGATGTTAAGATTTCGATTTGGCTCTTCTTACACCTAAATTGGGGACTTACTATTTATAAATGTTTTCTGGTTTTTGCCAGACAATTTTCACTGCTTATTTAGTAAAAGCTGAAACCTGCCTACCCCCTGCCCCCTCTCCATTTTGCACATGCGCATTACTTTAACTTTTTGGGCTGGTCTCATACATGGCTAAAATACAACAGTTGTAATAATTTATCCATACCACCTGCAATTGCAGAGATCTAAAACTACAACTAATACTATTGTATACATTTTAATTTGCCCATGGTTAAGGCATTTCCATAATAATATGTGAAATTAACCTGCAGTGTAATTTATTTGAAATGCTTTTGAAATAAATAAGTATACAATCTGCCATGGTCAAGGAACAGCAGTCTGCTGTACTGTCTCCTTACTTCAGATCTAAACCATTACATCAAACTACTATATTGTTCCTATACAAGTTTAAATGCAACCAAAATGTAATTCATTTACATATCAAACACCTTTTGAAACTCTTGTTTGGCAGAAGTAACCTATTATCAGGAATGATATTTGTGCACAATGTGCAGCTGGCCAATTCCATGTTGTATTACATTCATACAGTCATTTTATCACATTAGTAATGATGTTTAAAAAAACAATTAAATTGTAGAAAAAAAGAAGCAAAACTGGGATTCTTACTCAGCTGAGGATGATCATCTTTTGGCTGCTCCCATTTATGGGTTGCAACAGCAGATCATTCATCTGCATATTTGATTTGGCACAGGCTTTTAAACCAGACGTCCTTCCTGACACAACCCACCCATTTGTCTGGGCTTGGGACCAGCACTAAGAGTGCCCTGGCTTGTGCATCCCTAGTGGCTGGATTGGTGCCTGACATGGGGCTCAAACCCATGATTCTGAGTCTTGTATGTTCTACTGACTGAACTAACTGGGCACGGGTTTCCTACCAAGATCAAAGTGGTAGAAGGTAGTCAAATTTACAGTGGATTCAAAGTTGAAAAACAGCCTACAGAATGTAATGCTTTGCTGTTTATTCAAGTAAAAAGCAAAGCATTTCAATTAAGGCTAGAAGCCAGGAAGGCAAGATCTTTCGCATGGTCAAAAAGAAGGATTTTGGGTGAGCTCTTTATCTTTTTTATGACTTCATTTATATATACACTTGAACATAACATTGTAGTATTGGTTGTGGTATTCATACAAACTAGTATGAATTAGACTTGACATTTTAAATATAGTTTACAAATAAAATTTGAAATACACAAATACAGTAAACATGATTTGGAAGCCAAGCAGTCAAGAAAAAAATATTTGAGTTATGATATTCATAACATCTAAAAGAAAATGCAAATATTGCCATAGAATACCAATTATTACCGTAATTTGCACCTTACTCTGATACATCCCCCAAAATGTTAAGTGACAGTACAGTAAGTACAATTAACCAAGTCATTTTCAGCTCAGTGAAAGTGTATATGGGATGTATACTGTTTATTGCCTTTATCCTGAATATTGCTCTGCTGATTTGGCAAGTCCCATTCTCCCAAAATGTTCTGTGTTCATTTGATAAATAAAGAGATTAAAACTGCATTCAGGTAACTGAATGCATTCCGTTGGCATACTAAATTTACAGGTCTTGTCATCCGGCAGAAATATAGAATAAAGTGCAGCACAGTAAAATATTGTAGAGTTTTGAATAAAATATTATTCATTGAGATGATCCAAAGCCAAACTATGGACTTCTGCAAAGTGACACAGAACCACCATATATGGAGTTGGTACCGACACATGCTACGAAGAACTCCGATCCCCTTCCACCCAGTACTCCTCTGTCTGCATCTCTGTAAGGCGTGAGACTGTACGCTGGAAGGCAAACACCTCTTCCTCCCCGGTGAAGATTGCCAGTGAACTAGCAGCATCCTGTAGTACACAAAAACCCAGTTAGATCAGTTAACAACACAAATAAGTACTTCTGTATGGAAAACTGCTCACATTATTTCTCTTTTATGGCTGTGCCTATAGCCATAAGTTCAGTTCATTATGGTCTTTAGAAGCTGAAAATACTCTTACTCTTTTTAATCCCAGGTCATCTATTAAAATGTTCCTCTCATCATCATGGTGTCCTTCATTCACAAACAGATCCTCTAATGGCACCTCAGCTTGTAACACTACTCGCACCTGTAAAAACCATTTAATTAATCTGAATAAAATTTTTTAAATTTCATTTAGAGAAACCAGGTCAGGACAGATAATTTGGCCGTTTACCTTGTGCTCATAGAAGGCATCAATGAGAGTGATAAAGCGCCTGGCCTGAGTCTTCTTATTCAGACTGAGTAAAGGAATATTGCGAATGAACACTGTGTCAAACACCGACGAGATTTCTAAGTAGTCACTGGCTCCTAAAGGCTAAAAATCAAAAACAAACTAGTTTAGTATTTTTCTTTCATGGTCAATCAGCAGATTACTCAAAGATAGCACGGTCACCCGATCACACAGCTCATCAAATGTGCAGTCTGCGATCGTCCCACAGGCTTTGTTCAGAGTCACTGTCCTACCGTGTACCTTCAGAGATCTCGGACGGGTTACTGGAAGATAAAAAGTTGTATATAAGCATACATATGCGGTTTACTGTAACTTGGAATTCAAAACATTAAAGACAAGAAAATCAAACACTATTTAATACTGCTGAATGAAGTTGACTGAGAAAGACCTGAATTAGTTTTAACCACTAAATGGGCTAAACCTTACTGCTACTTGACCAATATAAACTGGTGTTCCATAGAGATATAAGGGTTAGACAAAAAACAAAACTTTACGAACTGAAAAAGTAAAAATGTATTATTACCTTCTATTGCTACCTAAAAACTGATATACACTATATTACCAAAAGTATTCGCTCGTTTGCCTTCACACACATATGAACTTGAGTGGCATCCCATTATAATCCATAGGGTTTAATATGATGTTGGTCCACCCTTCGCAGCTATAACTCTTCTGGGAAGGCTTTCCACAAGGTTTAGGAATGTGTTTATGGGAATTTTTGACCATTCTTCCAGAAGCGCATTTGTGAGGTCTGACACTGATGTTGGATGAGAAGGCCTGGCTCACAGTCTCCGCTCTAATTCATCCCAAAGGTGCTCTATCGGGTTGAGGTCAGGACTCTGCGCAGGCCAGTCAAGTTCTTCCACACCAAACTCACTCATCCATGTCTTTATGGACCTTGATTTGTGTACTGGTGTGCAGTCATGTTGGAACAGGAAGGGGCCATCCACAAACTGTTCCCACAATGTTGGGAGCATGAAATTTTCCAAAGTCTCTTGGTATGCTGTAGCATTAAGAGTTCCTTTCACTGGAACTAAGGGGCCGAACCCAACTCCTGAAAAAACCCCAAACCATAATCCTTCCTCCACCAAACTTTATACTTGGCACAATGCAGTCAGACAAGTACCGTTCTCCTGGCAACTGCCAAACCTAAACTCATCCACCAAATTGCCAGACAGAGAAACATGACCCAGAGAACACGTCTCCACTACTCTAGAGTCCAGTGGCGGCCTGCTTTACACCACTGCATCCGACACTTTGCATTGCACTTGGTGATGTAAGGCTTGGATGCAGCTGCTCAGCCATGGAAACCCATTCCATGAAGCTCTCTACGCACTGTGCTTGAGCTAATCTGAAGGCCACATGAAATTTGGAAGTCTGTAGCGATTGACTCTGCAGAAAGTTGGTGCACTGTGCCCCTCAGCATCCGCTGACCCACTCTGTCTGACCTACCAGTTTGTGGCTAAGTTGCTTTTGTTCCCAATTGCTTTCACCTTGTTGTAATACCACTGACAGTTGACTGTGGAATATTTAGTAGTGAGGAAATTTAACAACTGGACTTGTTTCACAGGTGGCATGCCATCACGGGACCATGCTAGAATTCACTGAGCTCCTGAGAGCGGCCCATTCTTTCACAAATGTCTGTAGAAGCAGTCTGCATGCCTAGGTGCTTGATTTTATACACCTGTGGCTTTGGAAGTGATTGGAACACCTGAATTCAATGATTTGGATGGGTGAGTGAATACTTTTGGTAATATAGTGTATGTTTGACACCTACCTGCAATAGACAATGCAAAATTAAGAAGTATGTGACACTCTCTTGGATTACTGCAAATAGTGTTCAAAAATGAGAACTGCCACAAGTGCCAACAGGCCCAACTGAGCATGAAGCACGCTGCCCCATGTTTGCTCAATGAACATTATAAATGGTTTGTTTATCAATGGGCAAGAAGTAGAGGATAGCACAGTTAAATATACTGTCTACTGTCTCTTCTGTGTTCAACACTGTACAAGAAAGTTACACAGAGAAATCACAGTTGGATTTCTATTTAAAAAAATCAATTTAAATTCACCAAGTTACTAAAAGTGAAATCTTTTTAGTCCATAGTTTTCAGCCCTTTTTGCTAGAAAGTTACTGATTAGTAAGCTTTATCTAAACTGTTCCAGATAGTTATATAACTAGTTCATTATGACTACTGCTGCTAGCTGGTGGTCACAACTCATTGTGGTTCATATGTGCTGTGGCACCACCTAATGAATAATGTTCAAAGCAAAAATCTAGCTTTTCACTAGCCAATATCTTATGTAAATGCTCAAACTTCATGAAATTTCACACCCTGCATCACTACCACATTCTGTAGATGTGTCCATAGGGGTCGCTGCACTCAAGATTATATTTCACTTCATTTTTGCACTTTATCGGTATGCCTGATTTATGCTGAAATTAAACAGGTTTTTTTTGCTGGTGTTACTGTTCCAATGTTATTGCTGACAAATCTATATACTGAGATACATGTGCATCATCGAAATGTCTTCAAGTATCATGATATGACATTCATGTCATACTGCCCAGCTATAAATTACACATCCAAAAGAACACTTTTATTGATTTTCAAAGACACACAATGTATAATATTCTTTTAAAAAATCCACATCAGAAACTTACTGTCGTTCTGTTTGAATGCCATTTCATCAAAGAGTTTATCCAAGGTCACATCTACATTGTCTTCACTGGAGCTAACAAAAATATAAGTTGTTTAGAAAAAAAAAATTAGGTGTTGCATGTGAAAAGTATATTGGTTTTGTCTACTGACGAATTATTCCTAAATTGTGGAAATTTGATAAACTGAAATTTGTGTCAGTTCACCAGTCCTATATACAGTTGTGGACTGAAATTTACATAAGCTGTCATTGTCTACAGTCAAATGAGTTTTACATCGCCATGGACTGAGAGGCTGCTGTCCCCTGCTCTAAAATTGACATCTTCAAGATTGACTACAGTTTGCAGCTGACTGAAAAAGCCTTCTGGAGGAAAGTTTTGTGGTCAGATGAAACAAACATTGAGTTGTTCGGCCACAATGACCAGAGGAATGTTTGGAGGAGTAAAGGTGAGGTATTCAGCCCCAAGTACCCTGCACCAGCTGTTAAGCATTGTGGTGGTAGCATCATGCTTTTGCTGTCAGTGGAACTGGTATCTTGTGCAAAGTGTATGGAATATTGATAAAGAAATATAAAAAAAAATACCTCGATTCTTCAGCATAACCTCAAACCATCAGCTAGACAATTGAAACTTGGACACAATTGGGTGTTCCAACAGGACAATGACCCCAAACACACACCAAAGGTTTTTGTGGAATGGATAAAGCAGGCCAACATTAATGGAATGGTCTTCCCAAAGTCCTGACCTCAAGCCTATCAAAAATATGTGGACTGTGCTTAAGTCAGGTCCTTGCCAGGAAAGCAACAAATTTAACTGAACTCTACCAATTCTGCCAAGAAGCTTGTTGATGGCTACCAAAAACAACTGATCAAAAACCCTAAAAAATTCAAACTTGAGCACAAAATTCTTGTTTTTTTTCCCTGTTAAAGATGTATGTTATGCACTCATTCTGCCTCAGAAAAAGAACAGTTCATAAAAACCACTAAAAGCCCATATACTGACATGATATTCATGTCCATGATGAATGCATGTAAATGTCCATCCACAACTGTAGATTTAGGCCCAAATTCAATAGAATGACTTTAGAGCTGTGGCTTGGTTTCTTACAGGTAGAAGAGCTTTCCAGCTGCAGGTCGATTTCTTTTGCGATAATCTATTCCAGAGTCAAGACGAAGTATTTTACAATACTCCTATTAAAACAAAATGAGACATAACATTACCTAAGGTTACATTGCCTAAAATGTTCAAAAAGACCTACAGCTAGTGTTATTCAGATATTCACTTAAAATCAACCCAGAAACAGTCTATTGTGATAAAGTGCATTGATTACACTTTGTCATATACAAAGCTGACTAAATTAGCCTGCCAACAGTAAGTATATTGGAACCGGGATCTTAACAGCCATGAAGCAACCCAAATTTGCTACTACACTTACTAATTACTGGATACACACTTACTTTAAGCACAGCAATGAATGGCACAAAGTTCACTCTCTGTAGTCCATTCTTGTACAAATCTGCAAAAACAGGACTTTGTACTCAGTACAACTTAAAATCTTGTCAGTTTTCTTGATATGTGTGAGCAGTGGCTATTGCTAAATTATTTCCACAAAGCTGGTTAACACACCTGCATGTGAGGCCAAATTCTGAAGGCTGTGTATAGGCATATATTTTTAGTCTTTGTTCCTTGCTTTGCTTCTTACCATCTGGAGGTCTGTTGGATGTGGCTACAACTACAACACCATGGAGAAAGAGGTTTTCAAAGAGCTGCTTGAGAATCATGGCATCTGCAATGTCTGTGACCTATTTGATACAGAAAGTTGATCAAGCTTGTTATACATCATTACAAAAACAAGTTTACACTCAGGGGCATTTCCAGGCATAAACAACCTGGTCCCCCCCACCACTTAAAAATATTTATGCACTTTGGGGGCAATTCATTATATATGTACAAACCCCATTTCCAGAAAAGTTGGGACACTTTTTAAAAAATGCAGTAAAAACTAAACAATTGAACTTCTGTTTAACCGATAAGGGTACAAAAAACTTTTTCAGTGTTTTCACTGACAAACCTTATTGTATTTTGTACATATAAAAAAAAACAAAACAATAAAATGTGAAGCCTACAACACACAAAAAAAAGGTGGGACAGGGGCAAAATAAGACTGAAAGCAAAACTGTTCTTGAATGTTCCACAATTAGCAGTTTAACTGGTTACAGCTGAGGTCTCCAAGATTGAATATAAAAGGAGCATCCACCAAGGGCTTAGACTTTGCAAACAAGGATGGGTCATGGTTCACCACTTGGTGCCAAACTTCATGAGAGAATTGTCAAAGACAATGTTTCTCAGCGCATGCTACCGGGATGGACAAACCCAATGGGCTTGGGAATATGTTGGAAAAACCATTGTGACTTAACACAGTCTGCTAATGCATCAAGAAATACAACCTGGAACTATATTATGCAAAAATAAAGCAATATATTAATTTTGCACAGAAACAGGAGCAAGCTCTCTGGGCCCAAAATCATCTGTGATGGACCGAAAGTTAGTGGAAACGTGTTCTCTTGTCAGACGAGTCCATATTTAGGGGTACGAGCACTACCGTGCTTGGACCCCTATTGTTTTTCTAAGGATTTTTCTTCCCCTTCTTATTATTATTCTTTTTCTGCACTACAACGAATTGCACAAACCAAACCATAAGTCCTACAGACATGAAACTTAGCAGACTGGTAGGAAACCTTCCCCACTACTCAGGCACAAAAAAATTGCCTAAATATGGCGTTTTGGCGAAGAAAAACGCGTTTTGCTAAAGCCTCCGTACTCAGAAGTTTTCACATGTAAAATAAATTTTTTTCCTCATTCCTTGGTTTAAACCAAAAAAAAAGGTCAGAGGAATGTCATAGCTACGCCTCTTAGATTTCATGTAAATTAGGCTAACATGCAAAAACCTACTTTTGCAGACTAGTCCTAGGATTTTCAGCCAATCAATGTAAAAAAAAATACAAAAAAAATCAGAATTCCCTCATAGCTGATAATTATCAAAATCTTTTTGACTTTTTTATACAACATGGCTGCCACATGCTAGTAAACAGATTGCAAAAATGCAAATTGAAAATTCTATAACTCAAGAACACTTCAACCAAAAAATCTGAAACTTGGGTCATACATATAAAATTATACTCTAGGCTAGCTGGTCAAATTTCGTGCAAGCAAGTCTTTAGGGGGTGCTATAAATAATACAAATGTGTTAATGCAAATTTCTCAGCTAGACATACTATTTCAAGCTATTCGTCTCATTCCTATTATGATGTCAACATATTATGACGGAGTTCTTTTACCGGAATTTATCTTGTACATTCCTGTAGAATTTTGAAGGCTTTATATGTAATTAGAAGAAAAGATTTAAAAGGTTATGATGAAATGATTTTCACAAAACCCTGAGACTACACAAATAAAAAGATTTATCAAAGACAATATTTCACAGATTTTAGCTATAGAACTCATTGTCCTAATTGGCAGTCTACAGTTAAAATTCTGTTGACCCATGGTTTGGTCCTACATGCTGAACAGCTCTCCCATTGCTTATTATGTTGGAAACATGACATTAGGCTGTGTCAGGGCTCTTTGGCGTGAGGTGCGAGGACCCCATAATCACCGCTTGCGGCTATATTTCAGATTGTTTTTGGAAAAAAATGGACATCAGATTCTATGTGCCAAAAAAAGAAAAAGACCATCCAGAATGTTATTAGCAAAAAGTGCAAAGCCAGCATCTGTAATGGCATGGGGGTGCCTCAGTGCCCACTTCATGAGTGATCTGCAATATATGTGAAGTTACCATTGATTCAGGGGCTTACAACAGCGAGGCTTCATAGGCATAGACAGCATTTGCTTGACTGGCCTGCGCGCAGTCCAGATCTGTCTCCTATTGAAAATGCATGGTGCATCATTAAGAAGAGAATCAGACAATAGTGACCACAGACTATTAAGCAGCTGAAGTCTTGTATACAGCAAGAATGGGCAAAAATTCCATTTGGAAAACTGCAACAATTAGTATCCTCAATTCCTACACGATTAAAGAGTATAATTAAAAAAGGTGATGTGACCCTATGGTAAATATGCCTCTGTCCCAACTTTTATTGAGAGTGTTGCAGGCATCCATTTCTACATTTGTTTATTAGAATTAATTTCATCATTGCAAACACTGAAAATTTTTTTGTCCTTTAGTCTGTTAAATGGAGGTTCAAGTAAATTTACAAATTATAGGTTTCCATTTTTATTGAGCATCCCAACGTTTCTTAAAATGGGGTTTGTATTTTTAATTATTATAAAAATCAATGTGTTAATTTTTAAAATAAATTTGAAATATTCAACATTAAAAATTAACACAGCTGCGTTTTTTTTACTTCCTTTGGCTGACCTGTGATGGTGTGCCACCAAACCGAACCATCCTGTCTAAAGATGGATAAAGACAAGGATGTTGATTTAGGCACATTTTAGTTTTAGGTGGAGCTTATTTTCACTTTAAAAAGTTGCCTCGGCCACGTGATGGACTGGCGACCTGTCCATGGTGTACCCTGCCTTCGCCCGATGACGCTGGGATTGGCTTCAGCCCCCCGTGACCCCGACTAGTGGGATAAAGCGGAAGATAATGAATGAATGAAAGTTGCCTGACTTATCTTTGAAGAAAAAAAAGTAAACTGCACAGTCTGTAAAGATGAATTTAATTACCACAGAAGTAATTTGTCTTTGACACATCACCTCAAAGCAAAAAACCTTACCGAATCTCTCTCTACAGGGCCTCTCCAATCTACATTACGGGACTGTGGGACTCATGGGAGAATAACAACCTGCGACTGACAAGGTAACTAGTGTTTTGGCTAACTGGATAGCTAACAATAGATAATATTTTAATTTGTTATGAGTGAGACAATGACGAGAGACAGTGGGGGAGGGGGGTACAGAGATCTCACCAAGAGCACCACAATGACCAGAAACAGAACTGCTTACAGTTGCCATTATGTATGAGTAAAATGTGACATAAAACGTGACAGACTTTTGTTTACCTGAAACTCATCAAAGCATAGCAGGGAGGTCTCCTCACTGATTTCCTCTGCAACTGGTGCAATAGGATCATAAGCCTTTGCCATTTTCCCTGCCTTTCTCTTGGGCAGGCTCTGTTTTAGACGATGGATTCCTATGAAAAGACAACTAAAATACTGAAAAACTGAAATAGTACAAAATTCAACAAACAGCTTAATGCAACACCAAAAACAGAACCATTTCCATTATTGCTGAAAGAACATCTGTACATTTTGAGCACTATGGCTTTTAAATGGAGGTACACTTACTTTTGTGCACATCTAACATAAAGCCATGAAAGTGGACCCTCTTCTTCTTCATCATGTCTACATGATTGTAAAACATATCCATCACCATGGTTTTCCCAGTACCTGCAATACAAATATTTAATGGTTCTTTACTGTTAAAAAACAGGATCCCTGAATCAACAATAATCCTGACTCAGTACAGTAGAGTAGAAATACTACACAGTACTAAGAAGCAGCTGCAGCATGTGTTTGAGCAGTTCACAATTTACCAACATCACCGTAGATATAGCAACCTTTCGGTGGCTTCTTTCTGGAGAATACCTAAACAAAAATAAACATATTTCTGATCAAGCTCACTGTAATAAGTCAAAAGGTTAGGAAGTTAAGGGGGTCCAAATAGCAACCTCATAAAATCCAGAGATATTTGAAATAGAGCTGCGTAATTAGCCAGACAGGTTACGTCAGGCTCTGTTTATTCCATTAACAAAATCTTGACATAAAACCTTTTCATCAGTTCAAGTAAAGCTGAAGCCATTGAGACTCCAGAGCATTTATACAATATTTCAACAGCCCTAACAACTGAATGAATCAATAACTACTTCCAAATGTACTTTAGTTTTACATGCCAGTCATTTCAACTGCACATTTCCTTGTTTTACATTCAGCAACAATTCATTATGGTTTACAGGAGCCACAATACAATTAAGCTTACAAAAAATCAAACAATTAAGATAGTAGCTTACTCTTGAAATAAACGACGTAGGTTCATTGCTATATCCTTTAAGTTTCTTCTGCATCAGATCTAGGTCCTGCAGAACGGCTCTCTGCTGCTGATCCTCTTGTAGTACTCCACGCTGAATGAGACTGTCGTAGTGTTCGAGAGGTCCGCTGAAGCTGCTGCTTGGAGCGTTTGTTGCAATAGAGTCTTCAATGGCGTGAGATAGTACACTTGATGCAAATCCTGGAGGTGAGAATTAAGTTAGTTTACATACTGCAGTAGGGTTCGAATGTACGCTGGAAAATAAGCCACAGAAACGAGGTTTTTATTTTGAATTTTTTGCAACTAGTCAGACTACAGACACACAACAAAAAATACAAATATCAGGCGAAGAATATAACCAATAAAATGTGAATTAATTTGCAATATTATAATGTCATACCTCAATTATATTCATCTGAGAAGAAATTGTGTTCTAAACCAGCCCACTTATAATTACATTTTCACAGTACAATATTATCCCAAACCATTTAACCAGTTAATAAAAACATTCTTAAAAAAACAAAGTATTGATTCCTTTAAAATGTGTGTTTGTACAGCCTACTCAGTGTAATGTGGTTATTCAATTCTTAATGAGAACCATCATTCATCTACAAATAATAATACATTTTGGAAAGTTTGCAAGCAAATTAAACCTGACATTTATGGCACCTGGCGGACATCCTTAACCCGACTGACTTACATTTATGTCATTTATACAACTGAGCAGTTGAAGGTTAAGGGCCTTGCTCAGGGGCCCAACAGTGGCAGCTTGGTGGTGCTGGGATTTGAACTCAAGACCTTATGATCAGTAATCTAAAGTCTTCACCACTGAGCTACCACTGCCCTTCTGTCTGTAACACCTGGAAGTGAAATGGACAGGATGTGTTTGTTACTAAAGAAATAAAACCGTCTATAAAGACAGTAGGACAGGTTTTCCTAAATCTTGCTCCTGGAGCACTCTTAGAGCACATCTTTTAGTCCCAATCTCTATTGATCCTATACTACACTAACTAGACTGTGTAGCTTAGTGTAGAGGAGCCGTTACGCCCTATGAAGTGCACTTAATGTTCCAGAGAGTGAACAGGGTTAGTGCTTTCCCTGCTTCCCATAAACAACTCACTTAATTAACTAAACATTTACTGGATTACACAGAGGTGTCGAGGGATAAGAATAAATGACGTCGCTACGAAAACACAGAAAGTCATGCAGATGACTCTAAATGCCCTAGTTAACTAGGCAGCTTACAAACGACTAGCTAAGCTAGTACGCTAACAAGGTGGTTACTGTATCTTTCTTATAACTGTCAGGAAACAGACAACGACTGAGATACAATAACTCACCTCGTTTAGTGGCGTCATCGAAGCATGGACATGTTAAAGCCCATGGTAGAAGCTTTTTCTTCAAAATAAACCGCACACTAACCGCCACCAAGGACGCTGTGCCGGCTGCCATTTTGGTATTCAAAATAATAAAACTTTATTCACTCTGAACAACCACGTGACCCGTGTTATTTTGGGCGTGCTCTCTCTCTCTCTCTCTCTCTCTCTCTCTCTCTCTCTCACACACACACACACACACACACACACACACAGAGTAAATATTAATAATATAAAATGTAATACTTTATTTTATTTAAGACTTGAAACACGATAAGCTCAAGATGCCCTGACAAACAGTAGGTCCGTTGCCATGACAACAGGGATGCCTAAAGGCACTGCCAACCATCTATGACACGTTTGCAGTGGTGTTGTGGTAGACGCGATGCTTGGGTATTCAGCATCATAGAGAAGCCACGTTTGCTCTAAGGACATCTCTTAAGACATCTCTGCCTAGGATCAATTACACAGTGTTTATTTATTCTGAGAGGGGTAAGAGGATGCATGTTGTTTTTCCATTGCACCTTTCTGTATCTGCATTGAACATCTGCCTTAACTCTCCAGATTTCTTTCTTCAGTTGTGCCTATTTATGGACATTTACCAGATAAGTGGACTTTGACAGGAGTCTGGGGCGGTGGCTGTTTAATGCAGAATCACTCTGAGTGAGATGGTAATTCATCTGTGTCTGTGTAGCCATGGCAAAGGAGCAGCCCCCCCACCCAACTGCTGAATACATTAATCTAATGAGATGTCTGCAGTCTGTGTGCTATGCAGCAGCGTAATTCAGGTATCCTACAGACACTATAGACAAAAGACCAGGAGGAGAAGCTCCTATAGCCAGATACTGTCCTGGACAACTTAATAATAAAACCTAAACAAGGACGTAAGGGTAAAGAAACCAGACAGCATACAGATGAACAAGGACTGCTAGGGCTTAATGAAAAAGAAACGTGGAATAATCTTGTTTAGTTATTTTGCATTTTGGATATTTACAGTTAATTCATACAATCCTGTCTTCCATTCCTGTGCTGTGTCCGCTACATGTCCACCTTGTAATATTATTGCCCAGATAAAATCACAGATTATAAAATGACTTGAAACCTGTATTATTGTTGAAAGCATGGCTATCTCTGTTAAAATAAAGGAAGAATATTGTGTTTGAACAATGTGTTTTGTCTTTTCAAGGTTTAATGTTCTTGTGGCTTCAGTGCTGCATTATTACATCCTGAACAATTATTGGCACCCCTGGTAAAGATGAGTGAAAAGGGTTATATGAAATTCACCTTTCTGTGAATTAGCTAAATCTCACACTAAAAATGATAAAACAGCCAACCTTTAACTGAAGTAAATTTATTCTGAGAAAAAGGCACTCCTAGAAATTCTTAGAAATAAAACTGAAGCTTTTTTCATTTATATTTTTTAAGTCGATCAGGGTGTCTAGGACATTTCAAGATATAATCCAAAATCCACGTCCATGCCAACAGATTATTTGGTTGGCATGCCAGGAAAAAGCCTTTCCTGTCCTCTAACCACAAACATAAGCACCTGGAGTTTGCTAAATGTAACTGGGACTTTGACTGGAACTATGTTCTATGGTCAGATGACATGAAAATGCAGCTTTTGGCAACAAATATTCAAGGTGGGTTTAGCGTAAAAAGACATATGACTACAGTGAAAAGAACCTGATGTTAAGCATGGTGGAGCATCTGTAAAAGTTATGGGGCTGTTTTTTCTCCAAAGGCCCTGGGAACCTCGTAAGATTACATGGCATCATGGACTCCATGAAATACCAGGACATTTTAAAATCAAAATGTGTTGGCTCTGCCAAGAAATTAAAAATATGTCATCATTGGATCTTCCAGCAAGACAGTGATCCAAAACATGTCCAGATCAACACAAAAATGGTTCACTGATCATAATCAAAATCATGGCTTCTGCTATAGTCATCTCAGTCCCCTGATCTAAACCCCATAGAAAACCTGTGGGGTGAGTTAAAGAGGAGAGTGCACAAGAGAGGACCTAGGACCCTGGACCTGGAGAGATCCTGCAAAGAGGAATGGTCTCAGATTCCCTGCTCTGTATTCTCCAATGCAATATGGTGTAGGAGATGACTAAGTGCTGTTTTACTGGCAAAGGGAGGTTGTACAAAGTATTACATGCAGGGGTGCCAATAATTGTAGCACATGCGGTTTTGTTAAAAATGATCGCTTCTTGATGAGATAAGGCATTTTTTTCCCGAATAAATTTACTTCAGTTCTTATCATTTTTCAGTGAGATTTTCAGATTAACCCAATTAACTAAAAGGTGAATTTCTTATAACCATTTTTACTCATCTTTACCAGGTTGCCAGTAATTGTGGAGGAGACTGTAGCATATTACAAATTTCAGATGATGCCCTTTTTCAGACAGTGTCTAAACACCTAGAGCCTGAAATGAATACATTTGAATACTGAGTCATGCTATATGCCACATATGCTAAATTGAAATATGCATTTGGTTTTGTCTTTTGAAAAGTCACTAACTAGGTTGCACTTTGACTATACACTGATCAGGCATAAACTTATGACCATCTCCTTTTCTCCTGGATCATTCTCAGCACTGCAGTGACACTGATGTGGTGGTGTTGTGTTAGTGTGTGTTGTGCTGGTGGGAGTGGATTAGACACAACAGTGCTGCTGGAGTTTTTTAAACACTGTGATCGCTTACTGTGCTTTCTATGAGACACATCCACTATATTGCTCCACCCTGTAGATGTAAAGTCAGAGACAGTAGCTCATCTATTGTTGTACAGTTTGTGTTAGTCAACCTCTAATCCTTCATCAGTGCTCACAGGATGCTGCCTACAGGATGCTGGTGACTGCATATTCTTTCATTGGTGGACTATTTTCAGTCCAGCAGTGACACTGAGGTGTTTATAAACTCAAACAGCACTGCTGTGTCTAATCCACTCACACCAGTACAACACACACTAACACACCATCACCACATCAGTGTCACTGCAG
>JAOVVH010000002.1:16472999-16485784 GCA_028566435.1 Scorpiodoras heckelii
AATACTTATTTGCAGCAGTAACACACAAATAAATTATTTAAAAATCATACATTGTGATTTCTGGATTTTTTCTTTTAAATTATGTCTCTCACAGTGGACATGCACCTAAGATGAAAATTTCAGACCCCTCTGAAAGTGGGAGAACTTGCAAATTCGCAGGGTGTTCAAATACTTATTTTCCTCACTGTAGATGATGAATAAAATAACAGGTTGTAGACAGTTGTACATTTAGTGAAAATGAGCTGTTGTTGCACTGGAGGTGGCATCCTATGTTACTGGCATATTTAAAGTTAGTAAGCTTTTCAGTCATAGACTTTATATAAGGTGTTGTCAGTATGACCCTTTCATATAAGTTTGTCTATTAAAACTGCATGGCTATGTGCTATGTGCAACATCAATGGGTATGGCTGAAACACCTGAACTGAGGGGTGTCCACGTACTTTTGGCCATATAGTGTATGATAAAAAATATTTTGACTTGAGTCAACACCTTGAGAATTTCCAAAATATATTATGTGTTTGGAGATTTTATTTGAAAACTTAGACAAGCTGGAAATTCAATTTAATCACAATTTTGTTTTAGTAATTGCTCAATACATGTAATAAAATCATGCGCTTGATCAAATCTAGTTTATATTGAGTAAGCCTGATCCTGGTATGTTTGAGATTGTTGTTACTGTTGATAGTACCTTTTCCTTTCATTCACTGCTAAATGACTAAAGCTGAGCAGCTAAATACTGTGTGATTATGCATTAATTACCATCTTCAGCATTACTTGTAATGGCCAGAAAACAGCCTCCTGTCCAACATTTCCCTCTAGTGGGCATGTTTTGAATATGTGGCCTTTTACATCCAGTTGATGGCCATCTATTGGACTGGTGTGTGTGAATCAAGATATGTGGGCAGTATAGCTAAGTGGTTAAAATGGACTACTGACTAGAAGGTTGTGAGTTCAAATCCCACCACAGGCAAGCTGCCTCTGCTCAGTTGTGTAAGTGAGATAAACATAAGTTGCTCTGAATAAGGGTGCCTGCCAAATGGTGTAAATGTATATATATCATTACCACATCCTGTATGAAATTGAAGCAATGGCACATGCACAGATGATAAATAAACTGAAAGCCACATATTGCATACAGTTAAACAAGGTTTCTTTCTGAATTCTGAAATCTTCCACATATTCTGTGTATACACATAAGATGTGGATGCATCACTGGTGAATGTTGCTAACTGTTGTTAACTGAAAAAAGAAAAACAGAAAAGAAAGAAAACCACAAGAAAAAAAGAAAAGATCCATCAAATGTTACATTTTACTTATATATATATAAAAAGAACCAGAAACCATGAGGCTAGGCAATAATAATAATAATAATAATAATAATAATAATAATAATAATAATAATAATAATAATAATAATATCCAGATGATCTCATGAAATAAAAAGCAAATATTAAACATAGACAGTTTGCATACTGACATTTTGCCTGAACCCAACAGGATAACAAAAATGAATTACATAACAGAATTATGGTTCTTGTGCTGCATATACAAGTCAATTTACAGCAAGAAGAAGCAAAATATTTCAAGGAAAAAAATATAACCAAATATCACAGTAAGATTTCTACATTAGTGTCATCATGTGTCACTTTTACCGGTAAAATTATCTTCTGTTTTTTTTTCCTGTTTGAGTGTCATGTCCTGGGACAGAAGTGTTACAGGTAAAATGCATATTTCTTACAAATATGAAGCAAAGAAGTTACTTTAAGATATTTTAAAAAGTCTACATGTTATTCTGAAAAGCACTATATTTCCCAAATAACTATTAACTACATTACTTATGGAAGGAAGCAACTATTTACAAAATGCTATGAACATGAAGAGAAACTAATAACCAACTATAATACAAAAATAATTACAAGGTGTTCAATAACAAGCAAAGCATTATAAGATGATTAATCAAATCCATATTTAACATTTTTTTTATACACTCACTTATTTATCACAATTAGATATGGAGGTTTATCTTAATACAAATAAAAAACAAGACAAACAAAACATTATGCTGTTTATGTGTTTCTGTCCTCGTATAGAAAAGCAGGTCTGGTCCTTCCAAATTTATTGGCTGTATGACATTGTATCTGTAAATAACCCTTAAAAAACCTATTTTGAAACAAAAACCAAGTTGTGAGGTACATTAGCATTGGTCACTTCTTAAGGGTACATGTACATTGTCAGATGGAGAAAATGAAGTTTATTTACCTTTGTAGCACAAATTACTTATTTTCTTTTAACTGCTGCTTCCGTTTTCATTGAGCTTTTACTTGTATAATGTGATGAATGCTGGAATGATTAAAATTTGATCAGTTAAGCATCCTGCTTCTAACTGTATAATAAATTACAAATATTTGCAGCCCATTGTTTTATGGATGGGCCAAAAGTACACATGACAAGACGCATTTTTAGTTGTGACAATGAAGGACTACTGTACAGTCATGGCTAAAAGTTTTGAGAGGGACACAAATTTTGGTTTTTACAAAGTTTGCTGCTTTGGTTTTTATGGTGGCAGTTTGAATTAACTCTTGATTGATATGAAGAGTGTTCAGATGAATTGCAATTAATTGCAAAGTCATTCCTTGCCATGAAAATGAACTTAATTAAAAAAAAGCCAATTTCCACTGCATTGCAGCCCTATTACAAAATGACCTGATAACATCAGTGATCTTCTCATTAGCTCATTAGAAAGTGTTAAAGAGGACAAGGCAGCTGATATCACTCTGTCATGATGACTGAATTAGAAGAGCAGACTGGTTGCTTTAAAAGGCGGGTGGTGCTTGAAATCATTGTCTTCTTTTATGAACCATGGTTATCTCCAAGGAAACATGTGCAGTCAGCATTGCTTTGCATCAAAATGGGTTCACAGGCAAGGACATTGCTGCTTGTAAGATTGCACCTAAATCAATGATGGAGCACCATGTCACAAGGCAAAAGTGCTAACTAAGTGGCTTGGTGAAGAAAACATTGAAATATTGGGTCCATGGCCAGGAAACGCCCAGGTTCTCAATCCCATTGAAAACCTGTGGTCAATCTTCAAAAAGCGGGTGGACAAATAAAAACACAGAAATTGTGATAAAATTCAAGCATTGATTAGGCGAGAATGGGTTGTCATCAGTCAGGAATTGGCCCAAAAGCTAATATCCAGCATACCAGGGCGAATGTCTTGTATGTGATGTATTTGTCAACAAAAGTAAAAAAAAAAAAACTTATGAAATGCTTATAATTGTACTTCAGTATACTATACTGTAGAAACATTTGAGAAAAAGATCTAAAAATACTGAAGCAGCAAACTGTGTGAAAACCAAAATTTGTGTCAGTCTCAAAACTTTTGGCCATGACTGTGTAACATGCAGTAAGTGTCTAATGTTTCATGAAAAATACAAGCAAGGATATGCACTACAAAGCTCTGCACTATATTTATATATAATGACGTGCATTCTGACTTACCTTTGATCTTATGCGCATACACAGTGTATCCCGAACCTTTCGAGAAAATAAATGGAAATAAAATTTTTTTTAAATTTGGAGTATGGTTAATAAGGCTACTATTTAGCACTTATTAAAAAAAACAAAACAAAACAAACAAACAAAAAACATGAGGATCATAGTTATATAAAAAACTAACATCTTCAGAAATTTGTAAGGAGACTTGCCTTTTTTTCACCAAAACATCCTGTTAATAGAATGAAGAAGCCCTGCATGTGCATGTTTTTTTAGTATTTGTTTTACAGATTGACAAAACAAAACATTATAAGAATAGCTAATACTATTGGATGGGATGGTTAATACTTACCTGAAAAGAATTGAGAAGGGTGAAAGCATAATTTACAATCTCAGCAAGTGGTTCTATTGTGAGGTCAAGAGTTAACACAAAGAAGCCAAAGATCCATGTTATTCCAAGCGTCGGGGTTAGGAGGACAACAGTTCTGATAACACTTCTTACAGTTTCTTTTTCATCATGACTTTTTCCCTCAGACAAAGTTGGTTTTAAGATCCTGGTAATAACCACAACCATAGTGAAGATATTCACAATTACAATTATCCCAACAGGAATAACAAAGGCATGGATTGACCCCTGTAGTGCACTTTCATATATTAACCAACATGTGCCATGTACATAGTATGAGCCAGCAGCACCATTGTCATAAGTGATGACTGTACATATTACGATAAATAAAGGACAGATATAACCAAGAGAAAAACATAATCCCAAATAGACTTTTTTCCTTAACTGAACAAAAACAAATATCATTTGGTGTAGGAGCCCCATACTCATGCACAACATCCAGAAAAACACAGCCAAGAAGCAGAAATGTTTCATAATTGTAAAAGCAAAGCACCACTGGCTGAGAGCTGAATCTGGAGAGGAAGTTGCTAGAAAGCTAGTGTGCGCTATCAACAAAGAGATTGCAATGTTTACCAAGACAGTGTGTCTAAAGTGGGAGATATTGGACTTTACCACAGTGTTCCATACCACAAACTCAATTGCTAAACATAGAACAAGTGAACAAACTGAGAACCCTAAACCAACATAAGTAATCACTTCTAGAAACGGTAGTTTCACATCTGTTTGGGACATTAGAGATGTAAATGAAGTACAGTGATCACAGTCACACTGATCTGGATTAAGTGCACCACCCCAATTACAACCGTCTTCAGACCACTGATTTGTTGTTGTATTAAAATACACACAGAATATTTTTCGGTTTGGAAGTCTGTGTATTGGGAATTTCATTGAGATTTTGCATGGATTTTTAGCAGTGATTGATAACAGATATTCAGTTAGGTTATTGTCCTTATATTTTGGCATCACGGTAGCTAGATTGTTGATCCTAGCTTGAGAAACTGTCTGTTCTGTCATATCCAAAAAAGTGACATTGAATGCTTCTCCGCATGCTTTTGAAGCTTTGTTACATATTATTATTTTTACATTTTCTTCTTCTTGTGGTTTGTCCATGGTTACATTGATTCGATTTACAAGCCCTTCAAAAGCATTTAAATATTTAGCAGCCAAAGTGAAATTTGTGTTCAACTGACTGATCGTCCAAGTGTGTATTAAACTTTTGTTCAAAAGATTGCTTGAAGATTTCACAAAATCCTGAAATTTAGAAAAGATTGCATTCATTTTGTGAGAAGTTTAATTTAGCTGTTGATATATATTTTTATAACAATGCTAACTTAGCATGAACATAGCTGGTAATACTTACACTGAGCATAGACTCGTTGAATTTAGACACTTGGATTTCAGATGCAATATGCAGGGTGTCTATTACATCTATTGATGCATTAATATTTGCAGTTGTATCAATGATCTGACTCTCAGTTTGCATCTTTAAAAGGCTAAACAGATTGTTTGCATTATCTGTAACAAGTCCAATTCCTTTCTGAAGATTCTGTAATGTTTTTTTAAAGACAGAAGCAAACATGTTTAAAAAATTAGGGAGCTGGATGACAGAAGAAAATTGGCAACACTTTATAATAAGGGTACATGAACGAACATTAATTAAGACATTCACTAAGGAAGAACTCCTTAGAAAGTAATGAGCCAATAAGCAGGAACAGATGTACAAGACATTTATTAATAACTATAAAGTTAAATTAGTCACCATTAACTAATGCATGCACCACTGTATGAAGATGAAGGTAATTAAAGCTTTCTTCAATATATGAGTATAACAGCAACTAATGTGTTAAGCATGTTGTTTTCACAAAGGCCCCCGATTCACAGTGTTCTGAAAGTCTCAGCCCAGTTCAGCCTTCTTAACCCGGTCACCTGTGTTTTATTTATATCTCCATCCTGTCTTCATTTTTTATTCATCCAAATTATAAAATATTCTTTATACAATTGGAATTTTGAACCTGATGTACAATACACATGCATGTCACTGCCTCACAAAAACTGAATTTGATATGGAAGTGGTTATTCCCATCATAGTAACAAACTATGGCGCTTGGCAGGAGACCTGAACCCTCTTCATGAAATAAAACTTAACATCAGAATGTTGTATGTTTGAAAGCAATAAGCTGTTTGAGGCTGTATTAGGCTGATTTCACCACAAAGAGGCATTGTAGTATGTAACAGTGTATTACAGTGTGTACTTTTACCAGTAATAACTGATGTGAACATGGTTAATAGCAAGAGTTAATGCATTAGATATTAAACATTTATTACTGATTCTTCATGATGAACATATAACATTTGTGTCCCATAAAGTGATAAACAATGCACATTCTATTAATGATTAGACTAAACATTGATTCTTTATGATGAATATATGTTTGTGCCCCCTAAAGTATGATGAACAATTGACACTGGACTAGAATTCATGTTGACTTTTCACTACAGTAACATGATGCAGAAAATGTGGATGAAAACTTACTGCCAATCACCGTCTGGCCAATCAAATTGCCCGACATAGGGGAGACTGGGGCACAACATAATGTACTGTGGTTTTCGCTAAATAACTGAGCAAATATTTCCGTTTGAAAAATCATGTTGTAAACAAAGAAAACACTTGAACTTTGATTCTAGCACCTACTGTTCATGTACAATTCCATCAGAAGTGATGGGATGTGCAACATTGCAACTTACACAATGGGTGGGCTTCATTGTAACAGACAATGGGTTAACTGTAACACTTGTAGAAAAGCCTGATAAATTAGTGACACAAAGTTAATTCAATACAATTCTATGTTATTCAATATATACTAGTCTATGTTAATTCTATATTATTATAAACACATATCTTTTCTAAACAAACTGCTTAATAACTTATAATAAAAACAGGTCAACACACTTCTACTCTTCATCACATATATGATAAGCTAAGCATTTATACAGTACACACATGTTTATCTTACTAAGTGTCTCATTCTGTGAATAAAACCGTTTCAACAATTCTGTTGTTTTTATTTTTTTGAGACTATTAACTTGTTGTCATTGTTTTCAAAAGGTGACTTTGCTGTAACGTCATGTAACAACTAACCAGACAGGATAGAGGTTGTACTTAAGCCAATTTAACACGTGATGTGAGTTGGTCATGTGCCAAAATGTTGCTACGCTGTATTCAAGAAGATGGTGATTAAAGGAATATAAGTTTGGATTCTGTAATTTACACATACAGCTCATTAACCCACCCAGAAATGCTAGCAAATGTGGTAATGTAGCCAGATGTACATGCTACTTGACCTTGTGTAATAAGTACAAAGTCCGTTTTGTATATAGTCCCATGTTATGTTGTTATCCTACTTTTTTGATGGCTCCGGGCCATCGGTCCATTGCTTATGTCGAACCATGAAAATGGTTGAATAAAAACAATAACACTCGGGAAAAGAAGATAGAATGAAGATATAAACAAAACACAGGTGACTGGGATAATACGGCTGAATGCTTCAGAACACTGTGAATAGGGGGATCTTGTGAAAAAACATGCTTAATTAACACATTAATTCTTGGTATATTCATACATTGAAGAAAGCCTTCATTAACTTAATCTTCATATAGTCATACACAAATTAGTTAATGGTGACTAATTTAACCTTATGATTTTTAATAAATGTATAACTTATACATATGTTCCTGCTTGATGGCTCATTACTTTCTGATGAGTTCATCCAGAGTGAATGCCTTAATTAATGTCAGTTCATATACACTTATTATAAATTGTTACCAGACAATCATGTCTAGATGGTATAAATTTACAATTTAATGTGGATTATGAGTTTAGTCTGACATTCCTCTATTTGTACATATGGGCATACCAACATTGTCAAACTCCAGAGCTTCTCTTACTTTAGGATATACATCATCACAACATGTAAATTGTTCTAAATACAAAAAACAGCATACATCCCATCTTGCGTAATACCAGATTAAAATCAGATATTCTAGGTAAAATACTATAAAAACACACACCTGAGCTTCACTTAGCAGATTCCAGAGTTCGGTGCTTACACACTGAGAGTTTACTAGCCCCCAGTTCCCTGGATTTACGTATCCTGTGCATGATCGTGTTGCCAAGCCAATTTCATTAGAACTACATTGTAGGTTAGCAGTGAAATTAGCCTTTGCTTCTGGCCACGGATCTTCACTTTGGCAAACAATCGAGCTATCTAGTTTAAAAAAAAAGAAAGATTTTTACCCTCATCTTGCTAACTAATGAATAACTATCACCTCTTTGACTCATTACCAATAAATTAACTGTACAAACAAAACTATAAATGTACAAGGGACTATATTATTTTACACACTATACAACACTATAATTACTGTGATGACTTTATTAAGAAACTTGATTGAAAACTTACCATCAATGATTGGTATTGATAGAGTGGCATTGTTTGTGTTATTTGCTCGTTCATTTGTAAATTTACATGTAATATAATTGTCCGTGGTTTGTGAACAGTCGATATTGATTTGGTTACTGTAAACTATAGTATTATCTTGATGATAAACTTGAAACAACAAGTGCAGTTTATAATTAGAACAAAATATACACTTGATCAAACTGAACTTATCAGATTTTAAACATTTAATTCTTAATATTTAAGCAGAAAATTGTTTTATGTGAATGTGTGAACCTATCAATATACGCAGAGTGTGAAATGAAGCTTACCGTTTGTCATCAATGAAGGATTTTCTGTCTGCCAGTTAACAGTGTAATTTTCTGTGCTATTGTTTATGATGCACATAACCGTAACAGAAATGCTGGTGGGCTTTTGACTGTATGTTCTACAGTCTGGAAATTGTGGTTTGCTGGTGATAAAGATTTGGGGCAAAAGTGCAACATCCAAAAATTTACTTGCTCTGTGTATTATATTAGTAGAATTTGCAGATGTGTAGTCACATGTAAATGTCCCTGTGTTCAAATGAAATAGAGAATTTTGCCAGCTAATTAAACATGAAAAAAAACTAAACAAAATGCAAACAAACCAGTGAAATACATTCATACTTTAGGAAACAAAATACCTTTCCAGACTTCAGAGGTATAATTAAGAAGAACTGTGCTGCTCTGTGAACCCTGAGACACAGTAGCTTCAGTGCCATTAGTGATTCTTTGTCTTGGATCTTTTTCTAAGTACCAGTTTACATTATCTAGCTTCACTGGTGTGATGCACGTGATGTTAGCAGAGGTGTGATAACCAATTTGACCTGGTGCAATAACAATTCCTATAAAACCTGTCAAAAAAAGTTATGTGAGGTTGTTTTTTTTTTTTTTTAATTTAGCTGTTTCGTAGGTGCATAGTACAACACATATAGCATATAAATCTTCAAGGTTTAAAAACAGACAAAGGAACAAAAGTATACAGCTGACTGTTCTGTGAAACCAATGAATAACTAGAAGACAATTAACACAAATTTTGTTGGAAATAGAAGGAGTTACAGTCTGCAAGTGTAACTGCAGGTTGCACCAATAAAGTTGGTATGGCTAATAAAGTGGCCAGTAATATGCAGTTACATAAGGTTTACCAATAATGCTGCTGCAACAAACACACACATACCATGCATAAAAAGGCATAAAATGTTGTGGATAGATTAAGGCTGAAGTACTTTTACAGCAAAGTGTTAAAAGTTACCTGTGGTTATAATGGTAAAAGTGGCACCCATCTGCTCCTGCAGCACCTCTGTTGTCGCCACAAGCTCAGTTATGCTAAATGGACCATTTATTTGCATCACAAAGTCTCCGATGACACTGCCTTGCCTTTTTTAAGAGGAAATAATTTTTTTTACAAGGGCATACAATTCAATAACATTTCAAATGTGCAACAGATTTTTACTGTTGTCCAACATCATTACCTAAGATTTGTAATATACAGAAAGTCAAACCATTTCATAGTGCTGTAAACGGAAGTCATCTAAAAGAGAAAAAATTACAGTCTTAGATCTTTGTATATGAATAAATAAAAAAATGCAACCTTTGATTTAAAAAAAACCCAAACTATTTCCTAAAACTAATGGAAAAACTGTTATTAGCTCTTTCACATGCGATAACTGTTTTATAACAAGTCTAAAAGGATTTAGTAGAATATGTACACTTCAAAATTCTGAGACCACATTGAAAATCTGGGATTTCTTTTTGTTTAAAACTGGAAATTAACAGAAAAGAAAAACAACAAAAGTACGATTCAAAAGTAGTGGATACCGAATAGAAGATTTTACTTTTCACTCAAGCTGTTGCTGATAATATAATTTGTAATGGATTTTTTGTATAAAATTAAAAAGGATGCAAAATAGAAGCATTTTTATTAGTGGTCTTTTGGTGATAGACAGAACTTTTCAATAAACTACTGAAGAGGGCTGATCAGGTAATAGTGGATTTGGTTAGAATGAACACATTCTAAATAGGTGTATTTTGGCTGATATTTATTCAAACCAACGTTTTGCACCTGATAATTTTGGTACAAATTATTGACTGTATGTAAGTCTTGATAACAAATGAAAATTTTTGTGCATTTTTTTTTTTTGCTTAAATTAGTGAGTGACATAATTAATAAGTTGATATTGGATAATGCCTTATCTTTATGATCTCAATAAATTTGGTAATTATGGTTTTTAAGAAATTTACTGGGACATTATGAACAGGGGACCTTGAGAGATGGCATGATTACCTTACTTTTGGACCAATGTAAATTTGAAAATATATGACATATATAATATGTTGGTACATGCTAACAGTCACCAATGGTTTGTCAGTCTGACTGAAATATTTGTAGCAGTTTAACTTAATTTTGTGTTTGATAGTGATTTGCTGTTGTGCAATACATACAGTATTAGTATAGTTTTCTACTTGAGTAGTATTGGGGTAAAGAAGATATTCCTTTTGTATGGTAAATGATCCATCAACAAGCACTGTGGAAAGACAAATAAATAATTACTTAGATGTTATATTTAGCTAAATAAAACTATCTACATGTATAAATTTAGTCTTGGATACTAAAAGGTTTGTATAGCACTAAGAAAATTGTGCGCAACCTCTAACTTTGTATATTACCTCTGTTTTCATAGACACACATAGCACCAGGAAGGACAGCTGTGCATGATTTACTGCAACACCCAGGATGCATTTTACACACATCTGTACTCCAGCTGTAGTTTTCTGTGCAATTACAGATGTTGAACTCACACTCTAAAATCAAAAGAGTAGAAAAAGAACAAGACTGTGAGAAAGCTGACAGCACTGATTGTTAAAAAAAAAAAAACTTTTGCCCTCCAAAAGTATTGGAAGAGCACTGCCAATTGTATTTTTTTTTTAAACTTTTTTTTGCTATATATTGAAGACATTTCAGTTTGAGATCAATTGCATATATGAGATGGAAGAATTTTCTGATCTGTAGGTATAGATCCATTAAACAACTTAGAATTTTGCACCATTTGTTTGAACCCATACATTATTCTACCAATCAAAAATATTGGAACATGTAACTGACAGGTTTTTCTTGTTGCCCAGTGTGAACTGAACATTATTGAACTGGAGGAACTTCATCATCCAGCAAGACAATGACTCAAAACACACTGCCAACACAAAAAAGAACTCCATTGTGAGACAAAAGTGGAAAATTTTAGACTGGCCAAGGCAATCCCCAGACCTTAACACAACTGAGCATACATTTTACCTCCTGAAGAACAGACTGAACAGAGAAACCCCCAAAACAAACAACAACTGAAAGAAGCCAAAATAAAAGCCTGGAAAAGCATCACAAAAAAGAATGCAACAGTCTGGTAATGTTAGTTGGTCACCAACTTCATAAAATTAGTCAAAGTCAAGGTCATTTAGAGTGGGATCTCAGATAAATGGTAGGACCTGTTTCAGTTGCATTCTAGCTTTCGCAGTGCCCAGAGAGTTGTTTTTGTGAAACCCTGCTGAAGTGCCTCATCACTGGAACAATGCAAGCAAGTTTGGAGCAACAATAAGGCATCAAATTCTTCATGAAAGTTGGTAAAAGTGCATCAGAAACTCTTGAAATGTGGAAGAAATGTGATGAACAAGCTACCCTATTGTCAGCGCAAGTCTACCGATGACACAAAGCTTTCAAAGAGGGCTGTAAAAATGTTGAAGACGAACCACACTTTGGATACCCCTCCACATCAAGAACAGATGAAAATGTGGCTGTAGAGATGTCTGTACTGAACCATGACTGATGAATGAATGCCAGGATGATCACACGAGTTAGCACTCACTAAAACCATAGTTTATTAACTCATCACACAGAATTTGATCATGAGGAATGTTTGTGCAAAATTTGTTCCCAAGAACTTGTCACCTGATCAGAAGGAATAAAGTGTGCTTATTAGCCACAAAATGTTGAATTGTTTAACAAGAGAGCCCAGTTTCCTGAACAGAGTGATCACAGTAGATGAATGATGGGTGTTGGAGTACGATCCTGAGACAAAAAGACAAAGTGTTGAATGACACTTGCGCAAAGAATGAGCAAATCAAAAAATCAAGTCACGGTTCATCGTCACAGGGATCGTCACAAAGACTTCACACCAGAAGGTCATTTTACCTTCAATCCACCCTAATAGCCCTGGCTCCCTGTGATTTCTTCTTGTTCCAAATAATTAAAACACATTTGAAAGGCCACCACTTCGGCACAGTAAAGAACACCTACAGAGCTGCGACAGAGACTTTGAACACCCTTACCGTAGAGCACTGCTTCTAACAGTTTATCATATTTTGAAGGTGATAATATTGAATTGTACATTTTTTCAATAAAAAAAATTAAAATGTTTC
>JAOVVH010000002.1:16513728-16525791 GCA_028566435.1 Scorpiodoras heckelii
TTTTCTTTCCTGCTGGTTAAAATCTACACGTACTGCATAGCGGGGCGTAATATGAGAAAGAGAAAGAGCAAGAAGGGTGCCATAGTGGAACATACATAATATTCATTCCAGTTTGTAGTCAAATACATGCTGTGAAAATATCTGTAAAATGTTTAAATGGCCTAATAAACAGACAAAAACAGAGCTGACTGGATTAATTGGTGATTATTTCCCCACTGGTGGAAGAGAATGTGGATGATGCTGATAATCAATGTGATTATCGAAGTTAAACTTATTTGTAAATATATAAACCTTAGTTTAAACCCTAGAACATTGTTTTCAGTAGATGCAGTTAGAAATGTGGATTACAGACTGAGTGTATTACAGTGAGTTAAAATGGAATGCAAGCAAAAAGTTAATAAAATACAAAAATCAAACAAACAAAACAAATTAGTGAATTAAATGACATGAAAATAAAAAAAAAACTCCATAGTGCAGCTCAGGTAAATCTGCTTTACCTGAGGTTTCCAGAACCTCACTAACCTGCCACTTTAATAGGAACACCTGCTCATTCCTAGTCATTTGATCACTATCAAACAATCACATCACTGAACCTTGAGCCACATTGGGGTCAGCAAAGAATAGGAATCTGACTATACAGCTTTCACTTCACAAAAGCCCGGTTTTCTTCTCAAAAGTCGAGAATTCCCAAACTCGTCTAGGAAAAGTATAATGGAATGCCACTAAAAGTCGGAGTTCCTACTTGTAAACTCGGGACAAACCCTCGTACCCGACTTCTCGGAGAAGCAGACTGTAAACCATCAACTAAAAGGTAACGTACAGTATATTTGCTGGCATTTCATTAAAATAATACATACTGTCATATAGTAAAACCTGTTCTGCATGTCAAAATATATCACTAAAGTTATCAGGTAGTTGGTTGCGGTAAGCGATCTGGGAAAGTTATTTTCTCTGCACAAAGGTTATGTAAGGAGGCTGCACTGCTGGATATAAAGTGTTACAACACAGAGAGGGGAAATAAAGTCATACAAATAAAAAAAAAACAATTACACTGTAAAAAGTTTTCTCGAGGTCTCTGTAGTTATCTATTTGTGGGTTTTTTGTATTTGGGGGGGGGGCCTTCGAACTGCAGCGGTTGCATTTGAAAGCATCAAGTATGCGCATATTTTGCGCAATTAATGGTTCCTCGTTGTTTCAAATCTTCAGCGTATCTGCAACCACATTGGGTGTGACGTTAAAATACACGTTTCTGGGATTTATGTTGGTATTGAAAATTGTTTTCTAATTCAGTGCTGTTGCCGTTGCCAGAAGTCATGCTTCAGCATTCAGATGAAGACATTGTAAGTCTATATATCTTGAGTCTCTTGGGATGTCATAAAACAATTACTTATAAAATAATTATGTGACCTTGTACAATTAAACATTTCTGTTGACTCGTTTTGGCAGACAATGCAAGCAATATGTTTCAAAGAACCAGGTGGGCCAGAGAAGCTGTATTTAGGACAAGTTCCCAAACCTCAACCTAAAGATGGGGAAGTTCTTATTAAAGTCTGTGCAACAGCTTTAAACAGGGCTGATATGTTACAGGTAAGACTATTCAAATGCATAACAAAACACCTTTAAACAAGCACCAGTACTTAAAAGGGCTGTTTCCTGTAACAGAGGAGAGGTCTTTACTCAGCTCCTCCAGGAGCAAGTGAGATTCTTGGTCTGGAGGCTGCTGGGATGGTCGCTGGTCTTGGCCCTGGACTCAGGAGGGATTTTAAAGTAGGCGATAAGGTCATGGCTTTGCTTTCTGGAGGAGGATATGCACAGTATGTAGCTGTGCCTGAGGAACTTCTTATGCCAGTCCCTTTGCATCTCACTCGCTATGAAGCTGCAGCAATCCCAGAGGCCTGGCTGACTGCCTACCAACTTCTGCACTTAATAGGTGCTTGAAGGCAAACTGAAATAATGAAAGGATAAATGTTTTTAAAGATTTAATGGGTGTGCTTTTCTTCTTCTCTGCTTCTTTATCCTTAAGCATGTATATGTGCTGTTTATAAAATCTTCAACCCACAAAAAGTGCTTTTGCAATAACTTCTTTATTTTCAGTGTACTGCTCTGTTTTTGTCTTAGCCCAAGTTAAAGAGGGAGAGACAGTGTTAATTCATGCTGGAGCGAGCGGAGTCGGCACTGCTGCCATTCAACTTGCCCGTTTGTTTTGTGCTGTTCCACTGGTGACTGCTGGAAGCCCTGAGAAGTTGAAGATTGCAGAAAATCTAGGTGCAGCTGCTGGTTTCAATTACAATGAAGGGGATTTCTCTGATAAGATTCTGCAGTTCACTCAAGGTGAGACATGTAAAGTATACTCTGAAGTCCAATGAAACACTTCTCTAGTGTGTTTGATTTGGAAGCTGCTGTTCTCAATCTCAGTGAACAATGTTCTTGCAGGCAGGGGGGTTGATGTCATCCTTGACTGCATAGGTGGACCTTACTGGGAGAAAAATGTGCATAGTTTGGCTATGGATGGAAGATGGGTGCTCTATGGTGTTATGGGGGGGAAAGCAGTGGATGGAGACTTGCTTGGCAAACTTTTATATAAGCGTGGACAAATTCTCAGTAGTCTCCTCAGGTCACGGAGTCTTCAGGTAAGGCTCAGGATAAAAAAAAAAACTTCTACAATAAATCTAACAAATATTTTATGTTTGCTGTCTTTTGCAATGAGTACTGAGTTTATTCCTTTTTATAGTATAAAAGTGAACTAGTTGGGAGCTTCACTGAGAAGGCTTTGCCACACTTTCAGTCTGTAGAGCTGTCTACATCACTGAGGCCTATAATCGACACAATCTTCAACATGGAAGACATTGCTGAGGCACACAGATACATGGAAGCCAACAAAAATACTGGAAAAATCATAATAAAAATTTCAGAGACTTGATCGGTTTCTTCACACTCATTACCTTTATGCCATGTCTTATATTTTAAAATGCCTGCATCTGTAGAACATTCAGAAGCATTTTTATGACAAATGCAATAAAGAGTAAAGTCGGTTCGCATCTCAGTCAGATGATATTCGACATTCTGCAAAGGTATAAACTCAAGTCATGTTACATGGACTCAAGTCAGACTCCGGTCACAAATTAGTTGACTTCAGACTCATGTTTGAAAAAATAAAAAAGTAACTCAATTTTAAGCCATAAAAAATGCGGTGTCAAAATTCTTTAAAAATAATTTTTTACAAACATTTATTTTACAAGCAATTCTAAATCACAAAATTTGATCTAGGAGATTCATGTATAACTCAATAACTTTGCACAACATTTCTGTTGTGTTCTGCAGGATCCTAGTCCCGATGCATACCTCTAGTCTCAACCAAATGTGAACCTTATTGGCAAGCTTTCTAAAAAAATTAGTGGACAGGTCATTAGTTTAATTTCATACCTGTACTTGTTTGTGCCTTGATATGTAGCTATTCGTATCTATATATGAACAAATATTTCTGCACACTTGACAATCAAATGTGTGTATTTCATCCCCAGACTGTTTCCACATATTTAGAAAAGCATGACTGTCTAGAATGTCTTTCTATGCTGTAATATTACAAATTCCCTTCATTGGAACTAAGACACCCAAACCTGTTCCAGCATGACAAGGGAGCTCCATGAAGACATGGTGTGATAAGCGTGGAGTGGAAGAACTCGAGTGTCCTACAGAAAGCTCTGATCTCAGCACCACGGAACACCTTTGGGATGAACTGGAACACCCACTGCACCCCAGGTCTCCTTACACAACATCAGTGCCTGACCTCACTAATGTTTGTGTGGCTGAATGAACACAAATCCTCACAACCAGTCTCAAAAATCGAGTCGAAATCCTTCCCAGAAGAATGGTGCTTATTGTAACAGTAAACGTGGACTAAATCTATAATGGCATGTTCAACATGTGAGTTTGGCAGGTGTCAACAAACCTTTGGAAGGTTTGTAATTTGGTAGACCACTAGTGGGCATACAATGCATGGCAGTGGTAGCTCAGTGGTTAAGATGTTGGACTACTACATCTTAACTGGTCACTTGTATAAATGGGACAAATGTAAGTCACTCTGGAAAAGGGTGTCTGCCAAATGCCATAAATGTAAATGTAAGTACAGTAGAAAATTCTCTGTAAAACTAGTAAGTAAATATTGTTGTTATTGTTGTTCTTCTGGTCCTCCAACTCTCCCAGATGCTTATATGCACAGAACAGCATGTTTCTCTCAGGACAACAATCAACAAAGAAGGTGTCTGTGTGAAGTGAAACTCAAAATTTTTTAGTTTTGTTAACGAGGCTCTCAGCATGCCAGCATACTGATACTGGGTGCTGTATATAAGTAATTTTAACTGGAGGGGGTGTGTTGAAAATGGGATATGAGTTGGAAAGGCAAAAAAACCCCACTTTCAGCAATTCATTAAAGGTGCAGTGAGTTGGATTTAGGGGGATACTACACGCTTGTAAAAGGGAGGGTATGGTGATGGAGCGGTATTCAGTTGGTGGCAATCTACAACCTCACCACTAGATGTCACTAAATCTTACACACTGCACCTACATGAATGGTTTTCATAGGATATGCTTCATACACCATTGGAAATAAAAAAAATGCTTAAAAATAATAAGATACATCAGCTTTTACCCTGATAAATTGTGACCGTGATAAGTTTTCTATATTGCCAGGGAATTAATAGGTAATTTAAAAGAGTAATGAACATGTATTCATAATACAACTTACTGCAATTATTATAGTTGTTACATTTTGAAACGATCTTAAAGTTGTTAAGAAATGCATTCTGATTTGTTTATAAATCAGAGTTTTAGTCTTGTGTGACTTTGCACCTATGATATTTTGTGCAGCTCCACTGGAGCTTCCAAAATAGCCCAAAGTATAATAAGTGTAGAACTGACACCTGAAATTACTCTCATAGACATCATGGAGGTACAGGAATTGGTTCCTCATTGCGAAAAACTAATTTGGTTAGATAGGTAAGAGCAAAAAGTCATGCAGTATAGATGAAGCCACACAGTCCTCATGGTGGCATGAATTTTGTTATTATCAAAGATCATTCAAGACACACAGTTACACAGAATATAACCAATATGGGATTCTGGGCTCCAAATTTACATCAACAAGTATATGCAATAATAGGGAGATGTGAGACGTGCATAACAAATAACATCAGAAAAGTAATTAAAACCCCATTAGGACACATACCTGTAGTGGAAGGATCATTCAGACACCTGACAATAGACTTTGTAGAAGGGAAAAGATATCTAGTAGTGATAGGAGTCAGGTTCAGTCAATGGGTCGAAGCAACATTAGGCAAACATAAAAAACAAACACAGTGGTAAAATCTCTGTGTATACAAGTAATTCTGAGATTCGGAATACCACCTTTGATCAGTTCAGATGATGGCAAAAAGTTTGTTGACAAAACCATTAAAAGAATATGCCAGAATCTGACAGAGACTGGGGTGTGTGTATCACCCACAATCACAAGGAATGGTAGACCATTGAAGATAGAAAAAGATTATGATCCCTATCTCAAGCTATTAGATTTGTGCCCATATCTAAATTTTCTGGTTGAGAAGAAGGAAAGGATGAGATGAAATAAGGGGAAAGCAAAGAGAAGAAAGACTGCAACATGCTCCAGATACCCCCGATACTGTATTCAAATTCCCACTTGTTTATGAAGTGTGTTAGGGTAAAAGGGGGTGGACTAAAGGGGAACTGTCCTACAGTCGAAGGGAGAGAATGGAGATGAACTGGAATTCACGAATGTATGCATACCAAGTCAGTTCATACCAGGTCACTGGCACAGAGGAGAATGAGAAAAAGGAATAAAAGTAATGTGGGATGAAGAAATAAACAAACATATTAGGTCAGCAAAATGGGAAAAAATCAGTGACATAATGGGACAGCCAGACAAACTTAGGAAAATGATGTGGGTGTGTCCTCTTACTGGACACATGGAGCCATTTGACACCCTCTCTGGGGAAAACAGGGGAGTCATGACAGCCGTACCTATAGCCGTCTCTGGGGAAACATTAGTAAACTCAATATGACACTCAATCCACTACTGCCAGAAAGTCATTATGGAATGTGGATCGCTCAGACCAAATGATAGATCAGTACCATTTTTGCTAGATCCTACAAATTTTACTGGACGATACTCAACCTATGTCAGGCAGGCAAAGGTGAAGATAATAGAGATCAAATTCCAAGCAGGGGCCTGTCTGTGGTCCTCTCATCCTCCTGGATTCAAGAAACTCTTAAGAGAGTTTGTATATGGAAGAATAAACAAATGTTGGGTAGAAGTAACATAGGAAAGTAGATAATGTTTTAGAATTAGGTCATTAGTATCTTACATGTATTCTCATTGTTTGAAGATTGATCGGTAAAGCACACCAGAAATAACTGGTATGTTATGATATAACAATAATCTATGAATGAGTATAATCCTTAACTCAGTGCTGAATTCAATTCAATTCAATTCCATTTTATTTCTAAAGTGCTTTTAACAATGGACATTGTCCTAAAGCAGCTTTACAAAGACAAAAAATCCAAACATAATTTATATGTTTTATCCCTTACTGTTAACCCAAATAAGCAAGCCGATGGCGACGGGGGCAAAAACCTTGAGAGGAACCAGACTCAAAAGGGAACCCATCCTCATTTGGGTGACACAGGAAAGTACGATAATAAATAATCCTTTCTATAACTGAGTGCTATATAGTAAAAGTAAATAAATAAGTAAAAATTGTAATCAGTAAGCTGATAAAAGTTCTAACTTAAAGTCTACACGGTTGAAGTTATAAACTGCTCAGTGACTGAGATTTGAACCTGAACCTGAATCTAAACCCAAGTAATGAATGCCCTACTGCTCACAAAAAGAGGGTAAGATTCTTTCCTTCCTACAGGCAGGTTTTTGTTTATCTTTGGGAAATGACTGAGAATGATTCTTTGATAACTTGACACTTCTTAAAACGCCCCTGAGGAGTGGATGAAGCTAGTAACCCCTCTGCATTTCTCCAACCTGGTCCTCTCTACTAGACACAAAGTCTAAAAGATGTAAAAGGGAAATGAGGCCTCTCTTTGGTTATCTTTTATTAAAATGCGGTAAAAGTCACTATAGTATAAATAGGAATTTAGCTTTGACTGACAAGTATAATGAGTCAGTAGCTAATTTATTAGCACGTGGCCGACGTACGCTTGTCATACCTAATCACAGAACCCGAGCACCGCCGAGTGACTTTGGTTTCTGCCCGCCTTTGCGCCCTCGGTTATTTTACTGTGGATTCCGGAACAGCACACTTCCTGGTACAGAGTTTAAGAGTCGCGATTTTAGTGCATTAAACGTTAATGATTTACATGATAAAAATGACATTTAGGACATTATAAGCTAATTTGACACAGGCCGCCAAAGTTCTTCATAATCTCGGGTATTTGTCTGTGGAGAGGCAGGTAAATGAAAGGACTTTGTTCGCATTACGCTTAAAGATTTCTCATTTTAACCCGCTTTAGCCGGCTACACGGAGTGCAGCCATTTTTGGCACGCAGGTTACCACAGGACTGCGTGTACTTGTCCGCGGGTATTTAAAAGTAAAATAAACCATGCAATTCAGATCAGGAGTATTAACGTTAACTTTTAGCGGAGTTTTGCGCTGTTATTACTTAAAACACGAACCTGTACTAACTACTTAGCTATTGTTTTTCTTTTTTTTTTCTGCTACTCCTGCTGTTTCTTTACACCTAGGTGTGTCTGATAATGTTACTTTCACATCCTCCTTAAATAAGAATATCTGAACACAGGTGTGTCATATACATACAGATCTATGAGTAAATGTTGCTTATACAGTTGTTGTTTTACGTTAATGGGATTTTCAGAAATTAAGGATGACGGATCCCAACAAACCTCAGCGCAAGCTGTCCACATCAGGCGAGAGCTTATACAAGACACTGGGCTTGGAAAAGGGAGCTTCCTCTGAGGACATTAAAAAAGCTTATAGGTAAACTGCCATTGCATGACTTGTATACATGAGTATAAATGAGCACTAGTTTCTCAGTTTGACTGTCGGAATTAATTACTTTTGTGTTTTGGTACATATAATAAAGAGATCTGATATGCTCATGTGCTTTAACTATTGAACAGGGTGCTTACTTATCACTGTTCATATGCATTTTTTTTTACTATGTACTCATGCCATGAAAAAAGATTGATTCCTGAATGTTCATAGCCTAGAACTGATGCAGTTAAGCAGTATTTGTGCATATCTAATATGTCTATATGTGATAATGTAGACAGAGCTTTGAATGAGCTATACATTAACATAAATGCAACAATTAATGTGCTTTCAGAAAACTTGCACTCCGGTATCACCCAGACAAGAACCCAGACAACCCAGAGGCTGCTGAAAAGTTTAAAGAGATCAACAATGCTAACACAATTCTTAATGATGAGAACAAACGTCAGATCTACACTGAATATGGCTCCATGGGCCTTTACATTGCTGACCAGGTTGGAGAAGATAGCGTTAAATACTACTTCCTCATGTCAAAGTGCTGGTTTAAGGTATGCAGCTGAGCATTTTGGTTACTTTCCACTGACAGCAGAAATCCAGAACGTATGTAACTTTTTTTGTATTGTGTGGCCATGTTACCAACCTTAATCTGTTTTTTGTCCCCTGTCTTTTCAGGCACTTTTTTTCTGTACCATGTTCTGCACTTGCTGCTGTTGCTTCTGCTGCTGCTGTTTTTGTTGTGGGAAGTGTGGATCAAAAGAGGAAGAGGAGGATTATGTGTATGTGGATCCTGAACACCTTGAAGCCCAAATGTTTGAAGAGCAAAACAAAGGTGAAGTAATAAGTGACACAGGTTCTCCTTGAATTAATTGCACTATTTTATGGTCTATACCTAAAGGAAAAATGTACATTGAAGCACATTTTATGAACTTCTAGTGCATATATCTAATTAGGATTTGCACACGTTATGTTTTGACTTTGTACTTATAAATATGAATATGCATGTATTCACATGCATAAACAAATATACACTGTATAGACAAAAGTGTTGGGACACACCTCTTAATCAGTGAATTCAGGTGTTTCATGGAGTCCCATTGCCACAGGTTTGTAAAATCAAGCACCTACCATGCAGTCTGCCTTTACAAACATTTTTGAAAGAATGGGTCATTCTAAGGAGCTCAGTGAATTTGAGTGTGGAACTGTAATAGGAAGCCACTGTTGCAGCAAGTCAGTTTGTGAAATTTCTTCCCTCCTAGATATTGCATAATCGACTGTGAGTGATATTATTGAAGCATTTAGGAACCACAGCAACTCAGCCACGAAGTGGCAGACCACATCAAGTTACACAGCGGGGTCACTGAGTGCTGAGTCGCATAGTGCATAATAGTCACCGATGCTCTGCTGTCTCAATAACCGCAGAGTTCCAAATCTCCTCTGACATTAACATCAGCACAAAAGCTGTGCAACAGATACTTCATGGCATGAATTACCATGAACGAGCAGCTGCATGCAAGACTTACATCACCAAGCACAATTCTAAGCATCAGATGGAGTGGTATAAAGCACGTAGCCACTGAACTCTGGAGCAGTGGAAACATGCTCTGTGGAGTTATGAATGGGCCAAGGCCCATTAGTTCCAGTGAAGGGAAATCTTAAGGCCTCAGCATGCCAAGACATTTTGGACAATTGGATGTGTCCAACTTTGCGGGAACAATTTGGGGAAGGCCCTTTTCTGTTCCTGCATGACTGTGCACCTAAGCTTTAACTGTACTTAAAGGCACAGTTGGGTTAGTTTGGTGTGGAAGACCCTGACTGGCCCACACAGAGCCATGATCTCAACCCCATCAAACACCTTTGGGGTGAACTAGAATGGAAATTGCGAGCCAGGCCCTCTTGGCCTTCATCTCACTTCACACAGATGAAGTGTGTGTGTGTGTGTGTGTGTGTGTGTGTGTGTGTTGGGGGGGACGACTCCATATCAGTGCCTATGGAATGTTGTAAAAGCTCCTGTAAAGTGAAAGTGACACATTTTTGTCACTGTGCTTGCACACAGCCAAATTGAACCTTCGCATTTTAACCCATCCGTGCTGTGAGAAACTCTACTGAAGACACACTAGGGGCAGTGAAGACACATGCCCGGAGTGGTGGGCAGTCCTAGCCAGCGCTCAGGGAGCCATTGGGGGTTACCGGTAATTGAACCCTGGACCTTTCGATTGCCGGGGCAAACACCCTAAACACAAGACTACGACTGCCTGTAGATATAATGTGTAGATGTCTGAATACTTTTGTCTATGTAGTGTATATTTCAAAAAAGTATTTGATGGGTAAAACAAGACACCACAGATTACCAACATTTGTACTTTGTTGCACAGCCATTGTTGACATTTACAGTTCTGAGACGCCTAAGATAAGATTTTGCAGTGTTGTGGTTCAATATTGACCCATTCCACTTGGCAAATTGTTGGGTGGGAATTGGCAATCTTCTGCCCAGATTCAGATTTTTGGTGAGATGAGATGAAATTTTCATCTAATATGTCCTAATGCATTGCTTCATTCATGATTCCCTTGTTTGCATGTAGTTCTGTTTGCAGAAAAGAAGCCTTATATAATGATGCTTCCACCCCCATGTCTTACTGTAGCTATAGTGGTCTTGGGATCATGAGCGCAACCCTTTTTAGGGTCTTTGTTATGTCTCTGCAACTTTTTCCTTTTGAGAGTTGTTTAAAGATGTTATCCCTGGGAATTTTAGGAAGCTCCTTCACCTTCACCATGATTGTTACTTGTTGTGTCAATTGTAGCAATCAAATGGCAATGTCTTTTATAATGGCACCTGGTGCAGTTTGCTCATAAACATGTTTTGTTTTCAGCATGTACAGTGGTGGATGGAAGTGTACATACACTCATCATGGACATATTGGGCTTTCGGTGATTTATTTGATCTCTGAACATGCATCTTAAATTATTTGGTGCACAAGTTTTAATAAACACATAATTGAAACACATAATATTTGTCCTTTAGCAAGTTGCACTTTGACCAGTTGCTTTTGGTAGCCATCAGCAAGCTTCCGGCAGAATTCTGGTTGGATATTTGACCACTCTTCTTGGCAGAATTGGTAGAGATCAGTTAAACTTATTACTTTCCTGGCACAGACCTGACTTAAGCACAGTCTACATATTTTTGATAGGGTTGAGGACTGTGGGAAGGCCATTCAAAAGCTTAATGTTAGCCTGCTCTATCCATTCCACAACCAGCTGTGATCTGTTTTTGGGGTCATTATACTGTTGGATCAGCCAGTTGTGTCCAAAGTTTCAACCATCTACCTGATGGTGTGAGGCTGTGCTGAATAATTCTGAGCTAATCTTCCTTCTTCATTATTCCATATACTGTGCAAGGTACCAGTTCCACTGGCAGCAAAAGCATGATGCTGCCACTAGTATGCTTAACGGTTGGTACAGTGTACTTGGGGTTGCAGCTACCAGCTGTAGTCAATCATGATCACCAACAGGAAGTGAAGAGGCCTTGGTCTTGGCAAGTTAGACATTTTGCAACATTCAGCACAACTGAATTAATAATCTAAGTATGTATAATTTTGACCTTATGTTGATTTCAGAAAGCCCCCCAAAATTAAAACTTGTGCACAAAATTCTTGTTTTTTTTTATTTTTTGTTTTAGGGAGGATGTATATTCTACACTTGTTCAGCCCCAGAAAAAGTTCAAAGAAATCATTGCCAGGACATTCATGTCCATGATGAGTATATGTAAATTTCTATCCATAACTGTATATCTAGAACTTGATTTACATATAAAATCACCCAATTACGTTTTTTCTCCTATAAGTTTATTTTTTGAAAATATCTTTGTTTAATAATGCATATAAGCACTAAATTCTATTGTTCATATTTATATGTACAAAGTTAAAATTGTATGTAAATTTGAAGTGGATACATGAGCTGGAAGTACAGGGGTTAGACAATGAAACTGAAACACCTGGTTTTAGACCACAATAATTTATTAGTATGGTGTAGGGCC
>JAOVVH010000002.1:16529827-16546324 GCA_028566435.1 Scorpiodoras heckelii
GTGTGTGTGTGTGTGTGTGTGTGTGTGTGTGTGTGTGTGTGTGTGTGTGTGTGTGTGTGTGTGGGTGTGTGTGTGTGGGTGTTTCCCTACCTTAAGCCCAATGAGTGCTGGGAGAGGCTCCATCAACCCATCAATCCATGACCTAGCAGTAGGATAAGCAGCTGAATCAATAAAAATTTTACCTGTAAACATTTTCTGCTTCAATAAATGCGCACACACAAATGATTGGTTATCATTTAAAGGAACAAATAAAAAAGATTATTTAAACACCTATTGTATCTTCCACAGAGATTTTGGGAGGACTTTCCTTAGTGCTGCTAATTTGGGCTGTGACTGTTGTGCTGCTCTTCATTGCCATCCAAAGGATCATCAGTAATGACTATGAAATACATAGCAATGTCATGCTCATCACCTCTGGCTGTGCTGTAGTTGTAAATATTGCATCTTGTGTAGTGTTTTGTTGGCATCAGTGTAATTAATGTAGTGAACTATAAAACCCCAAAGTAATATTAACATTGATATTTAATGTGGGATTATTTGTAGAATGCCATTTATTTTACACCAGTCTCCAGTATCTCATGGACACAAGCCTGATCACAGTAACACTAGTGTGACGGCAGCTTTCACTCATGTGCTGGTAGACTTGCTGCAGATTCTAGGTGTTCTGCTAGGTGGCCTGGTCTTCTGCTTGGGTTAGTGACCATTTAATGAAGCCTCTATGCACAGAGGATCTCATTTTTTCCCTTTTAATTAAAAGAACAATCAGGGGAATAATATATTCTTATTTCCATGCAGACTGAATGGAAAGTAGCAGATCCATTTTCTGCATTTCTGTTTTCCAAACTTGTTCTTGCAACAACATCCACAATTATAAAAGACATTTTCAGAGTGCTTATGGAGGGTAAGCAGATAATCCAACACTTAAAGCTGCTAATCTTCACATGTTTCATAAGGCAACTATAGTACATTGTGTTTTTGGCTTAAGGAATACCACCTGGTGTTGACTAAGACTCTATGAATGTCTATGAAAGACACCCTTCTGTCAAGGCCACAAACAGTCTTCACATTTGAGTGCTGACCATGAGTCAGCATCAGATGTCTGTCCATGCTCTCATAGACGGGTCCATATTTAGTTACTAATGAAAAGACATTTAGTTTGACATTTAGCAAATGAAAAAATAACAGACAACACTGGAAGAATTCTTCTTTTTGTTTAACATATTCCATAACTTGTAATAGATATCAATCAAAACTACTATATAAAGTAATTCACAATAAATTTTTGTAGTATGTTTTAGACTAAATGACATTTACTCTAGATGAACACACTGATCCACATATCGCACTTATGGATATGATAAAGCTGCTCCAGACTGAATTCAGCTTACAGAATATAACCATTCTGATAGAGGCTTATGATGAAATGGTTTGTTGCAGTGAGTGCCAGGACACAATCGACTGAGTAACTGCAGGAGAATGTGCCAGAAAGCACAGCTTTCTCAAGATTTTGAGAATGGGGCCAATCCCAGCATCATCAGGCGAGGGCGGGGTACACCATGAACAGGTCACCAGTCCATCGCATCGCCGACACACACTCATTCACACCTACGGGCAATTTAGAGTGACCGATCAACCTAACATGCATGTCTTTGGACTGTGGGAGGAAACCAGAGTACCCAGAGGAAACCCACACAAGCTTGGGGAGAACTTGAAAACTCCACACAGAACGGCCCGGACCGGGAATCGAACCCGGATCGTCTTGCTGTGAGGCGACAGAGCTGACCACTACACCACCGTCATTTTTTATGCACAGTCCAGTTACGCGTATTCTCCCCTACGTGACTCGGTCTTGCCCACAGAGCTCAACTTCAGAACGAAGGCGGACTTATGAACGAGGCATCGTTTATTTTAAATAGGTTTATTGTGGATTCTACTTGCTGCAGCTGCGCAGTTACTGACTTAACGTGATGCATTGCTGCTTAGAACTTTTGACCCATTTTCGCCGGTGCTGCAGAACGTCATCATGTCACATGACATTAAAACCGCAAGGCGTTTTCTTCCGTTTTCTCAGTCAGACCCTGCAGTTGCTTTCCTCCAGCTGCACCAGCAAAGCGGTCGCCCGATCCGTGTGATGCTATAACTGCCGGGAGCTGGGATATGGACAATAATGCACAACAGATACATACCTTGTGCTTTTATGGGTCGAAGACGAAATAAGGCCAATTTGATTCAGTCTGCATATATGTGAATTCAAAGATTCAAAATCTGCTCACAGATCTGGTACAGATCAAAGAAGAAAACATAATCTGTTCCATTTAAACAGTTCAATATAGGACTAATCTCATTTCATTTTATGGGAGATTACAGGTTCACAATATGTTTTGTAGGATGGTTCAGGCCAGCACTTCAGCACAATTTCCCACTTACAAGTGACAACAGGACACTCTTATTAAGCAGGACACATTTACAACAAATGACCAGGTCCATAAATTCATTAGAAATGGCTTTTGAATGAGAGCCACATGTGAGAAACGTCTTGCGCCTATTCAGCCTGAAGCCTTTTTTCATGATGGAAAACTTACCCTTAACTGTTACAAAATTCTGGCACTGACAACTCCTTCCTAAAATTCTAAACATTTAGCCATATCAACAATTACACACATTATTTCAATATGATTTTGAGTGTTCACAATCCATGTCCATTACTATAATAACAATTATGCATTATAAAAATATACAGTATAAACCTGTAATTTTGTGAATTCAACAGTGCTGTATCAAATTTCAAGAGTTCAAAAGTTCTGTGGTATGAATGCTTTTAGCAGTGTCAAATACTGTATATTTGAGATTGGCTTTCACTCAAACATTCATGCATTGATCAACCAATCAATCAATCAATCAATCATTTAATCTGCTTATCCTCTACTGGGTCAAAGGGGGTGCTGGAGCCAATCCCAGCACTTATTGAGCAGATGGCAGGGAAGTCATGAGTACACTGAAGGGCAGACGCAGACACAGACACACACAGAGGCTCCTTTAAAATTGGTCTCAAATATCTTGGCAACACACAAAATGAACTTTAACAAGTTTCTGCAAATTCATTGTGTTTTACTTCATGCCATTTAGAAGGCATTCAATAATTGACAGTAATTTACTCAAGATGCACATTATATCACACCACTGTCATGTATAATGTTTTCCATAGTCTCATTTGAAACATTTCACTCCAGAAAAGCCTGCAATATTCATAGCATACATCATATCTTTGCATAAAGATATAAAGGTCTAAATGTTCTAAATTACTTGTCAGACAACATCCTTCAAATCACAGCTAAGTGTGCATTTAGAAGTGCCATGAAGTTGTTTTTATTTTTTTAAAGATCCTAGTTGTAGTCTGGCTTTCCGCACTTCCCTACAAGTTCCATACAAAACTGCTCACTGGGCAGTCTGTAGTTGACGATCTCGCCAATATTTGGCATAGGCTTCCTGAAACATGCTCTTACAGCTCAGCTTGGCTTTGAGGCGGGAGCAGATAAGAAATGATCCTCCCATCTTGCGGTGCAGAGAGTAGGTTTCTTCTGGAGGAGGGGTGAGTCGCTGATTTAGCATGACAGGGATGAGGCTGTGGATCCGCTCCGTCGTAGTCTGACTGCCAAAGTCAAAGAGCTCTTCTGAGGCAAATGCCTCCCCCAGGATCATAATTGCATCCACATGGGCATTCATCATTGCCTGCAAAACATTAGTAGAAAGAAAAATCATGCTTCAAATTAAGGAGTAGAGGGTGAATATGCAAACAATGCTATGTCTGGTGAGCATTCTTACCTTTGACTCATAACCTGTCAGAAATTTCATAGCAATTGATTGTTGTAAAACACCTTCTCTGTCTTTCTCTGCTGCAGCCTTGATGATCTAACAAAGAAGGGAAAAACATCCAGTGTGGATGTAATAAAATAAAAATAAATGAGATAAGTCCTCATGCTTCGTGTGCATTAACAGAAAGGCATTAACACAGTTAAATTTACCTCAATATACACGTCTGTAAAAGTTGCTTCAAAACCCCTTGTGGCTCCAAAATCCAACAGTGCAACCTGAAAACCAAAAGCCATAGTTAGTATTAGTAAACACTAAAGATATATTAATAATAATGAAATTAAAGATACATACCTTGTGCTTTTGTGGGTCGAAGAAGAAATTAGACCAATTTGGATCAGTCTGCATATATCTGAACTCAAAGAGCTCTCTCAAGCAAAGAATCAAAATCTGCTCACAGATCTGGTACCGAATATAAAAAAAGAAGAAAACAAAATATGTTCCATTAAAGCAGTCAGTTAAATAAGGGACTAATCTCATTTCATCTTATGGGAGATTTCAGGCTCACAATATGTTTTGTAGGATGGTTCAGGTGAGCACCGCAGCACCTTACCACTTACAAGTGACAACAGGACACTTATTAAGCAGGACAAATTTACAACAACAAATGATCAGGGCCATAAATTTATTAGGCCTTTTAATGAGAGCATATCCTAAATTCCTGATTAATTTAATTTACTTCTGAATTTACAAACCAGGGCAAACTATTTGTGACTCCTGAAAGTCATCAAGGCAATAGTCTCTGAGTTATATAGGTGATGTGAAAAATTATCACCATGTTTTCTGTGGAGTGATGTGACACACAAATTCACTTTGACTGAGTGGAAGAGACTTACCTCATTCTTGAGTTCCTGCGGCAGGTCATCAGCTTTATCCAGAGGGAAACCAGACACCAGCTCTGTAGTGAGGACATGTGGGCTGCTTAGTTCATCCACTACATTTGGCACATAGAAGAAGGGGTGATCCTTCAATAATTCTCTGTAAAACATAAAATAGATAGATTAAATCAGTTGAACTATTAATTATTGCACAAGTCCTACCTTGGTATAGTTTTATACACTTCATCTAAACTTCAGGTTTAGAAAGTTTACCATATAATACTAGCTAGAACAGAACATCATTTTTTTCAGCTTTCTGTCATATAAATAAACAACATAATAAACAACAAAAATGTATTGCAAAATGCAGAATCTAATTTACTATCAAATAGTTTTTTTAATTATAAAAAGAGATAAATTTCCATATCCTGAACCTCATATCCTGTATACTTTTTCCCCTCAGGAGGGTAAATTACTCTGAGAAATATGTAGACCATTCAGTGGTGTGAAAATGACATGGGTAACAAAAATACTTTCAGTATAATTACTGCTATTTCAAATACTCACTGGAATTTTTTGGCACATTTGGCTTCCCTCACGTAATCACACTCTAGAGCAAGTTCTCTGCTCATAACTTCTATCAAGTGCTCTGGAAACAGACCTGCAGAGCAATATCAAATGAACAGAACAAGTTGAGGGCAATGGATTTTGAAGCATTTACATTACAAATGAAACAAGGGCATTCATCTTTAAATTTCCATAAAACTCATACCTTCAGGTAAAGCATTGCTCATACTGAGGACAGTCATTAGGTTATTGACATCGCTGTTGATGCTTTTGGCCACTCCAGGGTACTAGTTACAATATACAATGCCACAATTCAACACAATTTCTCATTATAATTTGCTGTTATTATCAGTGTTTTTAATGGTTCATAGTTGAGAAATTTCTCTTACCTGGATCTTCATAGCCACCTCTCTCCCATCCTTCATTCTAGCCAGGTGCACCTGACCAATCGAGGCAGCAGCAAAAGGCTTCTCTTCAAAGAACTCCAACTTGTCACGCCAGTTTGGGCCCAAGTCATTGCTCACTGTTTTCTGCCACAGAGAGACGTCATAACACAAGTTAAAGATAATGTACCACATAATGTGCTGCTCTTTTGCAATATACAGTTGTTATGCAGGAACACCTTATGTGCTACATTATTTGTGAATCCTTATTTTTTTAAACATGGAGAAGCAGATTTTAAACTCTCACATTTGAAACTATACCATCATTTGCTTGGTGGGCATGAAGTCGGCACTCTGACGAACACGGTCAAAGATCTTTGCCAGCTGAGGATTGATGAAAGCATCATCTAGGGAAATAAACGTAATGGTTCATAATAAACATAATGGATAAGGACTGCCTGTATAAACTGAAAGCAAATACACTGCAAACTAGAAAGCTGTCTGATACAGGAGGGACACAACTGATTATTGTGGCTGACAGACTGTCGGGGGCATTTATTTTAGGCTATTGCACATTTAAGGCAGCTGCTTTTGGTGTCAGCAGTACTCATGTTGCATAGTCTACAGTATATTATTGTTCTTTTAATAGGTACAGTTTCTGATTTCACAACAATCAAGTGATGACCTTCCTCTTTAGTTAGTAAAAAGCTGAAAGAGACAGCACACTGCTTCACTAACGGCCATGGCCATAAATCCTAAACTTAATATAACACAGCTGTAAGAATCAAGTTATTCCATAGAAATAAATATTTTAAAAACGGTAAATTTACTCAGTGGGATTTTAACTCAGTTAAGTGGCTTGTGGCCATGGAACGTGAGAACAGCCATAGCTCTCACAACTATCAGCAAAGATGACAACTATAACTGTGGACATGTACAGCAGAGGACTACACAGCAGCTGCAATACAAACACAGGCATGAAACCAGGCATGGATTCAAATGATGTGGAAAACTACTCAGGTGGAATAGTAAAGGTGCCTAGCAAACACAAACACACTCCTACATAGCTTCCATGATACCTTCAGAAAGGTTGGAATGATACTGCAGGATGACATTTGTGTCAAGGCACGCTGCCACATTCTTAACAGAAATAAACATAATCGTCTGCACTGAGTAGGGGCAGTATACAGTATAGTCAAAGTCAAAGGCAGGTCAGGCATGTGTTGCATGAAAACAAACACTGCACACAAAAAGCAAACAGAACTGAACACAGACCTAGAAACATACTGAACAATACTGGAATGTTAATGGAATGAATAAATAATTGTTCAGGAAGTAGGAAGCAAGGTCTTGGTGTAATGTGCTAAATATATTCAAATTTAACATTACATTCTTTATGACCAACAAAATACTCAATATGCATGTTCACATCAAAGAATGTATCTACTGTGTCAATATTAATACGGACAAAAGAAATCAAATAAAAGGAGGATAGTAATCTCTCACCTTGGATACTAAGCATTTGTCCAAGTTTAAGAGCAGCTCCTCTGACTTTACACAGAGTCCGAACAATTCGTTCAGCATTAGCCTCAGAGACAAATGGGTTTGAATCAAGGATAGCTTTTTTATTCCCTACACAAAAGGGTAAATCATTTCAGTATCAAGAAGCATTTTGCTAGGGGGAAAATACACTATATTACCAAAAGTATTCGTTTGTCTGCCCTCACACGCATATGAGATTGAGTGACATCCCATTCTTAATCCATAGGGTTAATCCATGGGATCGGCCCACCCTTTGCAGCTATAACAGATTCAACTCTTCTGGGAAGGCTTTCCACAAGGTTTAGGAATGTGTTTATGGGAATTTTTGACCATTCTTCCAGAAATGCATTTGTGAGGTCAGGAACTGATGTTGGACAAGAATTCCTGGCTCGCAGTCTCCGGTCTAATTCGTCCCAAAGGTGTTCTATTGGGCTGAGGTCAGGACTCTGTGCAGGCCAGTTAAGCTCTTCCACAGCAAACACACTCATCTATGTCTTTATGGACCTTGCTTTGTGCACTAGTGTGAAGTCATGTTGGAACAGGAAGGGGCCATCCACAAATTGTTCCCACAAAGTTGGGAACATGACTTTGTCCAAAATCTCTTGGTATCCCGAAGCATTCTTTTCACTGGAACTAAGGGGCCGGGCCCAACTCCTGAAAAACAAGCCCACACCATAATCCCCCCTCCACCACTTGGCACAATGCAGTCAGACAAGTACCATTATCCTGGCAACCGACAAACCCAGACTTGTCCATCAGATTGCCAGACGGAGAAGCATGATTCGTCACTCCAGAGAACACGTCTTCACTGCTCTGGAGTCCAGTAGTGGCCTGCTTTACACCACTTTGCATTGTGATGTAAGGCTTGGATGCAGCTGCTCGGCCATGGAAACCCATTCCATGAAGCTCTCTACGTACTGTGCTTGAGCTAATCTGAAGGCCACATGAAGTTTGGAGGTCTGTATCGATTGACTCTGCAGAAAGTTGGTGACATCTGCACACTATGCGCCTCAGCATCCGCTGACCTGTTCTGTCATTTTACAAGGCCTAGCACTTTGTGGCCGAGTTGCTGTCGTTCCCAATCACTTACACTTTGTTATAATACCACTGACAGTTGATGGTGGAATATTCAGTAGTGAGGAAATTTCACAACTAGATTGTTGCACAGGTGGTATGCTATCACGGTACCATGCTGGAACTTAGCTCCTGAGAGCGACCCATTCTTTCACAAATGTTTGTAGATGCAGTCAGCAGCCAACATGCCTAGGTGCTTGATTTTATACACCTGTGGCCATGGAACCGATTAGAACACCTGAATTCAATGATTTGAATGTTTGAGTGAATACTTTTGGCAATATAATGTAAGTATTCAACACATCAAACATGTTTTAATTAAAAAATTTCCAGTGCAGCTACTGACATGAAATGTAGAAGAGGCATTGACATTAACTCAGTAAAACTGTACAGCTAAAGCAACTGTAATGTTCCAATCCAGAAAAAAGTCACGTGCAATGTACTGGAAGGATGCAGGGAAAAAGGTATTTATAATGTGAACTGAAATTTAATAATTGGTGGAGAAGCTTTTGTTTGCAATGATATCTTAAAGATACTTCCTGTGCACAAACACTAATCTCTCACGACATTTAGATGAAATTTTTGTCCAGTTCTTCGACACAGTCTTTAAATCTTTTTCAGGAGCCTCCATTGGTGACTCTTGATTTCCAATGGCCATTCTATCACTTCTATTTTCTTCTTATAGAACTAACTAAGTGCCTCTTTTACACTATGTTTTAGATCATTGTCCTGGTGGTGGTGGTGGTGGTGGTGGAGAGGACCTGAGCAAGGCCCCCAATCCCCAACCACCCAGCTGTGCAAACGAGATAAATGTAAGTTGCTCTGGATAAAGGCGTCTACCAAATGACATAAATGTAAATGTAAGGATTCTTTTCCCACGATTGCATTCATCTTCCCTTTGCTTATCTCAATTCCACCAGTTCCATGACAAATGAAACAGCCCCACATCATGATGCTTCCCCCCCAGAACTTTAGCTGTGTAGTTTTACTGAGTTAATACCAAAGTCTGGTCTGCATTTCATATGAACAGTTGCATGGGAGATAGGTTTAATGAAAAAGGGACAGTACAATAGGAATGAACCTGCATTTCACATAAATATCTGTAAAATATCTATAAAATTAAACAACAGGTATTAACATGATAGACCATGTACCTTTTTTCTCATCTGATCTGAGGCTCTTCTTTGCCACTTCTGCTATAGCTCCCAATCCCAGTCCAACTGCCAACCCTAAAGGTCACAGATTAGAAGTTAATAAATTATTCTTGTAGTGTCCACTACATGGTGTTGCATAATTACTCTGCACAAATGGAAACTGTCCTACCCCCAAAATTTGCCAAACGTCCCAGCCTTGTAACTGGTACTTTGCGCTCACGGGAACTCTCGCTAAGCTAAGACAAAAGCAAGAAAATACATTACTCATTATTTATGTCAATTTCAGCAGAGAAAGCAAGCTGTACTAGTGTCAAATATGTCTTCATCACAGATAAATGTGCAATGTACAAACTTATTGTGGACATCAGAATGGCTACAAAAAGCCATCAGTGGCACTGATGGATTGTTGCATTGTGTGAAAGAAATCAGCCATTTTGTGTTCAAAGAAATTTTTAACTATATTGTTTTATAACCAAACCAAATCTGGTTCAGTTCATAGTATTAAAAGATGAGAGATAAATATTAACAGGTTTAGGTTTTTTTACACAACCACAACTGTGGTTGTATACATATTTTAATGAACTGGAATGTACTGATGAATGCATTTGTTCATAAATCTGAAATTGTGAAAGATTATGCCAGCTCTCTCAGTATATGACCAAAATATTACGTTAAGTGTTTATACCTGATGCTTGTTTCTTTTTCTTTTTTCTTTTTTGCTAACTGGAATAGAATTTAACTAAGTTTGGTCCACAGTATTTACAATTCCTCTTACAAAATATACCTTGAACTCAGTCACTCAATAAATCAACTCAATCAACAGATAATGTCAAATCTACTCATTTCTATGGTACCATCTGCTTGTGTTTCTTGGATGTGTCAGGTCCATCTTTTTTTGCATCACTCCAGCACCAATGATCTCGATGGAATGAACAGGTCTGGCTGTAGCTTGGCAGCTGTGGTTGTGTGAGGCCTCGAAATAACTTGCATCTGGTTTTCCCCAAACATTTGTGGCTATAATTGTTCACCGCTCCGTTGCCCTCTGCATTGTCCTTCACAGCATTCAGAGCATTAATTGCCCTGACACGCTCAGCACAATTTATTGCTGTGCCAATGTGAGGATCACCACAGATTGATTTTGAAACGCCTCTAACATTTGAAGCAGCTCTCTCAGTGCAGCTGTGCTCCTGGAAAAGAAACACATTGCATAACTTAGAGTATAATAAGCATATTATCAGTGAAGGAAATAACTTCAGTGAAAGAAATATGATGTAGGACAAAATTTTTTTTATTTTGCTGAAAAGGTCTTTTGTGAGAAAACGTGCTGACGACCTTGTCTAACTTTTTAGTATTACCGATTAGAGTATTAAAAACAATCATCTTGAGGAAAACTGGCTCCTTATATATGTATATGCTCTTCTCTGATGGAGGTTAATTTATAGTTACTCTTTAGCCTCTCAGTTTATTTACAAGAATTACATGGGTAGTGAAAATACTGTGAATGCTGCATATCTCAATTTAATATTTAACTTATTATCAGCATATCCCTGCTAATGGCTTATCTACAATCAGTTTGTTTGGCTTCAGCCAGATGATTCATTAATGCAAACGCAATCTAAAGCCCATTTGTATCAGCTTTCCTGTATTAATACTACAACACAGGTCATTTCTGGTCTAAAGAGCTCATTTACCACTCCTCATGAACTGGAAAACTAATTCTGACAAATCAGACAGCAAGACTTTCTTCAGTCTTTCATGCACCTAGAGATGCATTGAAGAGCTCTAACATTCAGTAGGTGTTAGTTTAGGTGAGTAAATACCAACTTTAAAAAAGAAACAAACAAAAAAAACAGGACTTTCAACCTAAGGCAAGTTAAAGCTTACCTGTTCTTTCAGAGGATTTGAGGCGAGACTTGTGCTTTCTCTCCTCTGAACACTCAGAATGTGACTGTAATAGGTCACCTGCCCCACTTGTCTGGTCAGTCTTCTCATAAGCAAAATCTCTGCTGCCATGACTTCCCCTTTCCAGTCTGCAGGTTCCTCAACTACAAAATAATGCAGAGTCAGTGCAAAATCCATTTAACAGCTTCTAAGCTGCGTCTTAAAACTGATATACAACAGAGGCACTGTTATAATTAGTTTTCTGCACTGACGCTTGTAACGTTTAATAATATACACACTTAATTACTTACCACAAAATCCGGGACGTTTCTGTTCCACAAATGAAAACCTTTAGCTGCACATAGGAGTCACAGGTGCGTTAGACTGTCCCTCAGCAGCCTCAGTGCCATAGTCAGAGAATCTGACTGACAAGCAAGTGTAACTAAGCAAAGTGGCGCTAAACACAGCCATTCACGAAGCCACTAGTCTTCTTTAGAAACAGACGTGTGACGTGTAACAGGCGTGGAGGCGCGTTGACCTTGCACAATACACACAATACCATTTATATATGTTAAGTAATGTGACTGCCACCTAGTGGTAAATAATGCCACACACAGCCTTAATTTTGTGGTGTTGAAGAACATGGAAAGTAGAAGGAGGGCACAATAAAAACACTGGATGACTTGGATGACTGTTGGATGACTGTTGGATGACTGTTGGATGACTGTTGGATGACTGTTGGATGACTGTTGGATGAGGCGGCACAGTGATGTAGTGGTTAGCTCTGTCGCCTCACAGCAAGAAGATCTGGGTTCGATTCCCGGTCCTGGCCGTCCTGTGTGGAGTTTGCATGTTCTCCCTGTGCTTGTGTGGGTTTCCTCTGGGTACTCCGGTTTGCTCCCACAGTCCAAAGACATGCATGTTAGGTTGATTAGTCACTCTAAATTGCCCATAGGTGTGAATGTGTGCTGGCCATGCGATGAACTGGTGACCTGTCCATGGTGTACCATGCCTTCACCCAATGATGCTGGGATTGGCTCCAGCCCTGCCGTGACCCTGGCTAGCGGGATAAAGCGTAAGATAATGGATGGATGAACTGTTACAGTTCATATTGAAGTGACAACCATGAATACATTTTTATTTTTGGGGGAAAAGTAAAGTAAAAAGTAAGAAAGTAAAGCCAAGGCAGTGTAGCTCAGTGGTTATGATGCTGGACTACTAACCAGAAGGTCATGAGCTCAAATCTCATCACAGCCAAGCTGCCACCACTGCCGGGCCCCCAAGCCCCAACCGCTCAGCTGTGTAGATGAGATAAATGTAAGGTGCTGTGGATAAGGGTGTGTGCTATGTGCCGTAAACGTAAATGTAAAGACACAAAACCACTCCTCATGCTCAGGGATGCTCCTCTCAGCAGATGTGTGTGGTGTGTAGGAGTACAAATAGGACATGGCAGTAATGTAACATTGAGTCAATTCATGTATTTGTTTTATTTTTGTAAAACACAGTTTGTGTCCATTGATATATCACCACATTTTGTAATCTGGGGAAAAAGCATTTTATCACAAACTGAACAACGTTGACCAACAAATATGTAAATACTTACAACATCTTAGGTTTGCACCACAAACTGTCAAACTTCTAACAATTCAGCATGATCACAAACCCCTTTATTTATTGTCCAGACCTATATGAAATGTTACCAGTAGTACTTTGTCATGCTATTATATTTATAAATCATGTTTTATTCATAAATTTATATCATTTATAGATGAGGCTCAAATCTCTTTAAACAGAATTATAGATTTTCTTTTTTGGAGGACAAAATAACTAAAAAGAAAATTTGTTATTTTAAAGAAAAAAATTTATTAACCTCATAAAAAGCAGGCTCCTTGTCTCTGGGATTTGTGTCCAAATAAGGTGATTTGTGTAAGATTTACAGCTTGGTAATATTTATATCCTGCTCTTTATCCACAGAGTCACTGTTGGACAGTCACATACGCAAGCACAACAAAAAAGCATCATTGTCCAAATGCAATGAACTGTATGCATCTGGAACATGCATCTGGCCTTTAATAAATTATACTTGCACTCACATGAGGTCTTTATTCTTGTTTAAACCTGGTGCAACACAACTTACATTAATATTTGTTCTCACACTGCCTGTGCTCAAATTAATCATTATTGATTTAACACAGACCCATTGCAATCTGCCTTTTTTGTTTTGCTTCTGTATGCCAGTGCATTTTATTTAACTTTAACACTAAGGTTAAATGGCATGATAAAAGATGTACAAGGCTGTGGGACACATACGCCCTGTAATTAAGTAAGCAGTTTACAACTTAACTTCCTTGTCAATGTTTTATTTGAAATTGGATGCACTAAAGACAAGAGCCAAAACAAAAAACATCACAGAGTACACTGTATTAAACCGTCTGAATCTTGACCATTTGTAGACGCCTTCTGATCACCGTCATAAATGACTGATAATTGTCTTCAACTTGGGAAAAAGACGAAGAGCATTGAGCGTGGTGACTTCGATGACCTTTTCCACAGGAATTCCTTTGGTTTTTGCAATATACTCTGCACTAATGGGGATATTCTTTGGTTCATTCCTCACCTAAGTTTAGCATAAAACTAGTCAGAAAATATACCAACAATGCAAGCAAAGGCAAAGATATAAATCCAACCATTTCAAATAAAATAAACAAGAGGAACTGACAGTGTTATTAATGTTAAACAAAAAAAACCCTACCTGCTTTTCGGGTCCGAGGGCTGGTGAATCAGTCTCCAGACACATATTTTCCAGAGGCAACTGTTTCACAAGTTTCTGCTTCTTAGCAGAAGAAGAAAAACATATGACTTCACAGATGGCATGGTATTACATCACTGATAGTCTGAAACACATGCATGAAATCTGAAATTAATTTAGCATTGTTTTGAAACGTGAAGCGAACATCTGCTGTAAAACGATTACCTGTTCACTTCTTACAATTGATGGCGGTATAGAAAAGAAGTAGCCTGCATGTACACCCTCCATTGCAACTGAGGGTTTTCCATCAAAAGCATGAAGAAGAGCATTCTGTACACCTAGTTTCAAAAATGAATATGATCAAGAAAGCAAAACAGGTACAAAATAAACTGGAGTAGCTAAATTATACAATACCTAGCTCCTTTAACAGGTGGATGGTTGGTCTTCCAGCAGATCTCGAGTGGACATTTCTAATGGAAAGATAACACTGCTGTCCTGAGCAATGGAACTGGTGACTGATATGTTATTATTACAGTTTTATGTAATGCTGTGATTATAATCACCTACGATTAGCCTATATCAGACTTACAGAGGTAGATTTAGTTGCTTAGCAATCTCTACTTGACGAATGAGTACTTGTCTCTGTAGTTCTTTCCCTGCCTCAGTATTGACTATCCGAGGTGTGAAATCAAGGCCAACCTGCAGGGAGCACAAAGAATATATATGAATACTAACTACGAGTCACAATATAATAAACCCTCTACATATATGCACTGTACTGTATTGGCTTAATGTCTTACCTCACCAATAGCCACAAGGTGCTCTTTATATTTTTCAATTAAGGGCACGGCAGAATCTAAATCCTGCGAAGAAGAGCTATTTAAATGAGTATTAACAAAGCAAAGCTTTAAGGTGAAATTACAAAAGCACATCACAGCTCAGACCTCTGGTATTGCTCCCCTGGGTTGTGCTGGATCTTCTTGAACAGGGTGAACTCCAAGGCATGGCAAGATAAATCCAGGAAACCTGTAATCAAACATACAATTAAAAAACATCTCCTTTTTTATTCACTGTATCACAGATCATGTGCTGCAGGTGTGTCAGTATGGGATGAAAATGTCCACCTCTGTGAAAGCTGTATGATCTTTTCAAACTCCCCAGCATGCTCTGCTACTGCAACAAGAGCCAGAACTCCGGCCTAAATAAAAACAAGGCAAAAATGTTGCCAAACAAGCTTCTGATAAGCACATCGTGCATGCAAAACATGCAAAACTCAAGCGCTGGATAGAGTTACCTTTTTTGCTTGCTCAATAACATAATCAACGTCCTGTTGAGGAGAAATGAGAAAGTTTAGAATTCATGTTGTTCTCATTGCACCGTAAAATAACAACACCACAGATCTGCGTCTTACACCATCAAAATCTCTTGAAGAGATGTGACAGTGACAATCGATATAGCCGTGCATGACCCCTTCCACACCGAATCAATTCAAAGAAGACTTTTATGACACCAAAACAACAATATAGCCCATTCTCTCATAGATTTACTATGGTAGCTATCAGAAGGGACACAATAAACACGTACAACAACGCAGCCGGGTGTGTTGGAGTGACTCAGTTCTGCGCAATTGTGCGCAGGTTTATGCCTTCGGAAGATACGTATATAAATCTCATGATAGTCTGTCAGTGTTTTCTCACATGTCCTGATACGTTTTCCTTTGAACATATGTTATTCATACTGATTGTATTTATTTATATTGCGAAATCTTTACTCCAACCTGTTTCCATGATCACGTGACGCCAGGAGCGGTAACATTTAGAGTAGGAAGTGAAAGTGCTTTCTGCTTACCGGTTGGTCTAAACCAGGAAGAAAGACACCAGGAACGTGTCGATTAATGGTCTAAAACACAGAGTCACATTGTGATCACATGAATTCCTGCTGGACGATATCATGTGACTGGTTCAAATCTTTGTTTAGTGCTGAATTTTGTTAAAAGCAGTGCAGAGTAAACAGGTTTTTCGACATGGCTATATGGAGCTTGGCTTTTTTATTTCTGTTGATGGGACGTTGTTATTGTCAATATAAACCTACATGGGAGTCGATTGATTCGAGACCTGTACCTGAATGGTTCGATCAAGCGAAGCTTGGGATCTTTATACACTGGGGTGTGTTTTCAGTCCCCAGCTTTGGCAGCGAATGGTTCTGGTGAGTTTTCCCACATATCTTGTCTGTCTGTGCATTAAAAACCCCATCGTGGTAGTTATTTGTCCCGCCGAGCACCACAGGGGTCCACCAGTGGGCGATATGCTTATAGTAGTGTCTTTTTCGCCTCTTCTTTTCTTGCCATTCATGAAAAGAAATCTAAATTATGGAATTAGACCGTGAAATACAGGGGTTAGACAATGAAACTGAAACACCTGTCATTTTAGTGTGGGAGGTTTCATGGCTAAATTGGACCA
>JAOVVH010000002.1:16550152-16560271 GCA_028566435.1 Scorpiodoras heckelii
CATTTACTGCGCAAACCCGAGCCTGTGTAAAATTTCCATTTCTGTGGTTTTCTCTTTGTTTTGGTGCTTTCCGCGCACGCGTATGTTCCATAAACAGTTGTGTGGTGACGTCAGGACGTTCCGCGTATTTACACAGTGGAGGCGGACAGCCAGCGGATTTGTTTTATATATTTATTTTTTTAAATCAATTTTGGGACATTTTAAATCGATTCTGAATTGTAGTAAATGAGAATCGATTTTCTTATGCGAATCGATTTTTTGGCACACTCCTATTAAACAAATTGAATTTCAGTGGCAACAAAATGGAAAGTGAATTAAAAAACAGCTGTATATAAATTACATAATCAGGATTCAGTAATAATTTAAATTACATAACCAGTAAAGTATAGAATATAAAGACACTAATATCTAGACATGTTGAAGTATGGAAATTTAAAAGAAAATACTTAAAGTTTTCAATCTGTTGACTTTAGATTTGCTACTAACGCATGTCATTTCCCATTTCCATTTTGCTGCTACAGTTGATAAATTTAAATTTGGAAGAAAACTATACAGCATAGAAATTCTTGACAAGATCTTGAATGTTTTGTGAGGAATTAGGATTAATTCTCTAAAGAGAAATCTGTCAAATAAGTCTGTGTAATACATGTGTTTCACTGCTTGCTTTGCAGACCCTTGTTGAGACTGTGTCATGCGGGGGAAATTTGTTAATGAATGTGGGTCCAACACATGATGGCCGCATTATACCCATATTTGAGGAGAGGTTAAGGCAGATGGGCCAGTGGCTGAAAGTTAATGGTGAAGGAATCTACAATACGACTGCTTGGAGAGTCCAGAATGACTCAGTCACACCTGGAGTTTGGTGCGTCTTAATTTAAAATTAAAGTTTATTGGCACTCAACACTATTATGTTAATACTACTACTGCTTGCACTTCCTCACTGCATCATTACATAGCTTTAACTGGATAATTATGATGGTATTTAATCTAGTCCATAATGTACAGTGCCGTGACAAATTCTTCTGTTTTTGCTGATTTGTCACATTTCAATGTTTCATATCATTAAACTAATTTTAATATAAGATAAAGACAACACTACTAAACACAAAATGAACCTTTTAAATGATCATTCCATTTACTGAAGATAAAGATTTACTCAAAACCTTCATCACCTGTGTGAAAAAGTAATTGCCCCCTTAGGTACCAAATCAAACTGTTAACTAAATTCAACTGGCTGTTGGGTTTAATTTCAGTAGCCAAACCCAGGCATGATTACTGCCAGACCTGCTGAACCTGAACATCACTTAAACAGAACCTGTTTGCAATGTGAAGCAGCTAGACAGTCTCAAAAACAGCACATGATGCCACGTACTAAAGAGATTCGAATACTGATGTGTGAAACAAATTCACTGAAATCTACCAGTCTGTAAGGGTACAAAGCCACCGCTAAGGCTCTGGGACTCCAGTGGACCACAGTGAGAGCCGTTATCCACAAATGGATAAACAATGGGCCGTTATCCACAAATGGCCTACCAATATATCACCCAGAGCCCATCAATAACTCATCCAAGAGGTCACAAAAGAACCCAGAGGAACATCAGGAAAATCCTGAAGGAGAAGGTCCACCTGTCAGTTGTGACCTAAAGCTCAAATGCAGTTGGGTTCTACAGCAGGACAACAATCTGAAGTACACAAGCAGGACAACCTCTGAAGGGCTCAAAAGAAACAAAATGAAGGTTTTGGAGTGTAGTCCTGACCTGAATCCCATTGAAATGCTGTGGTGAGACCAAAACCGGGCAGTTCATGTTCAGAAACCCTCCAGTGTAGCTGAAATAAAACAATTCTGCAGAGAAGAATTGTGAGTGGGAAAAACTTCCTCCACAAAGATGTAAAAGACTCATCAGAAGTTATCACAAACATTTGATTGCAGAGGGTGGCACAACAGATATTAGGTGTTGGGGGGGCAATTTCTTTTTCACATGGGTGACAGGTTTTGAATCAATCTTTATCTTCAGTAAATGGAATGATCATTTTAAAGCTGCATTTTGTGTTTACTCATGTTGTCTTTATCTGATATTAAAATGAGTTGGATGATCTGAAAATTTCAGTGTGACAAGTTAGCAGAAATAGAAGAAATTGGGAAGGGGGCAAATATTTGTCACAGCAGTGTAGAATATATTTTCTTTATGTACAGATGAATAAATCACACCTGTATTATAAATTCAAATACTATCATGTCATCTAAGTTGTCAAACAAAAGCAACTGGTTTTGATTAATAGCACCAGTGAGAAATCTCCTTTTCAATGTCTCAGTGTAAGTGTTTGTTTCTTGTTCTATAGGTACACATGGAAGGCAGAGGAGAAAGCAGTCTATGCATTTTTGCTTTCATGGCCAAGTAAAGGATATGTTATTTTCAGTGATCCTATAGTGGAACAAGCTGAAGCACAGGTACTTGTATTTATAGTGATATTGCTCATTTCATTCATTGACCTTTTGTAATATATTTACATAATATTACGCTAACTAATGTGGCACATGCCTTTATCTAAAGAAATTTATACAAGTAAGATTCAATACAGTTTAAGCATAGGGCTATAAAGGTGCCAACAGTGATAAGAGGAATGGATGACCATCTACCAGCTGATGAGAAATAAATGAGAGAGAAGTAGAAAGCATGACAAATACAAAACCTATAGGTCAAAGAATAATGTTACAATTTGATGGAAAATTAATTTGCAACATATCCATGAGCAAGCAGTGCTGTGCCATTTCAAAACTTGTAATAGCAAGAGACAATACAATTAGAGACATACATTAACAACCATGCTTAAGGCATTTCTCTATCATTGAGCATTGTTGTTCTTTTAAACAGAACATATTTTTCTCTTACTCTTCTTCTTGTGGTCTACTTCTGCACTTAACCAGGTGGTGTTACTGGGGTACAAACCACTGAAGTGGGTCCCAGTGAAGCCCAGTGGTCTACAGGTTTACCTTCCTGCTCTTTCTCCTGATCAGATGCCCTGCTCCTGGGCCTGGACCTTTCGCCTGACTGGTGTAGATTAGGGACATTAATCATCCTCAACAATATTCCCCAAAGGATTCTGCACAATTGGGCATGGCAAAAAAGCGATGCTAAGATTTGTGAGTTTGACGTGTTGCTCTGTTGTCACAGTATATTTTAAGTTTTTTAATATATTCTTTTTTTCTATGCTGTAATCATTTTACTTCTATGGTAATGTGTGTAACTGATCAAATCTCTAAGTATGTATAAAGCACTTCATTTCTCTTTTGGGATAAGGTAAATAAGAGTGTATTTTTAATCAGTCTGGGCTGGGATGTATGCCAACTAGGCAAAAAAATCTTTGAGATTTTATACAGCAGAATGTCTGAATGAATTAATTTTAAACCAATGAATGACAAATAAAACTTGAGCACAGTGTTGTAGAAAATTGCTGTCTGTTGTGATTGTGAACATTTTAGTACAATGTTTACATTTTAGCTATGATATAAACAAGCTTGTTTGAACAGACTCATGTGTGGCAGTTTGAAATATCTGCCATAGTCCACTTATGAAAGTGTTGGGAATCTGAGAGCATCACATGCCACATTGAGACACACGTGCTTACTTCCCTCCCCCCAGAAACTCCCTATCTGAGTTATTCAGGGCAGCCGTGCCAGGAATAGCGCTGTACTGTTTATGCAGATCACAGGCCCTCTTAACTTACAGTGTTGTTAAAGTGTTTAAATGAACAGGCTCAGTTCCTGCCTTCATTATATTTCTAAACTGATGCTGTGGGCAGAGATGTTGTTCATTTACACCCTTATTGCCACTATTCATTCTCAGGTTTTCTTTTGCACTGCAGAGCAGTGGCATCTGAACTAAATATGGTCTAAGTGAGTGCAGAGAAGACTTTTTCAGGCTTTTTCAGCCAAGATGCATCACTGACTATTAATCACAATATTGGCATACATTGCTGAATGAAGACGTAGTGAAGACACTGAAGAAAAATCTGCCTGTGGAGTCCAAAATGGTTTACCATAAACACTTGCTGAATATGTTTTTGTGCTTAGTTAGTTTCAGTTCTCAAACAGCTGTGAACGAAAATAACCACAGAAGTGTGATAAAGCAACACTTATTGGCCTGAGTCACTTTCATTCTATTTAACTGCACTTTTGAATTGTACTGAATCACACAGTCTTTTTGGGAGGCTGTAGTCACCCACAGTAATTTTAAAAATGACAGAATAATTTGGACAAAATTATGCACACAAACACACATTATAACTGCTTGGTTTGGGAACACTGCTGCCGTCATGCAGTTCCATTAATGTATGTTAATTGATGAGAACTATTTTCACGGCCATTTAGGCTACTATCAGGTCTGCCAGCTTTATGAAAGCTGTCTGAAAATGAAAAGTTTGATGTTGCCTATTAAAACTTAGCTGTATACATCTTTTAGACAGGAACAGAAACCATGCTGGAAATGCAGGAATATTCCTAGCACCCTTAGCACCAATGCAAAGAATGGCAACATTCAGCTATTAAGCAAAAGCAATGCTGTACGTATGTCAGCTCACCCATCATTACAAAGACACTTTCTGTCTGGTTACTGCAGCATGGATGTAGCTGTAATATTCTAAGCTAATGTCCTTGCTTTCTCACGACTGTGCTCATCTTTTCTCAAAGCTGTATTCATCCTTCTTCTTGCATTCCTCTGGCCTTCCCTCCCTTTCTCTGTGGTGGGATTGTACAGCTCCAGAGCAAGCTGCAATCTATTTCTGTCCCTGTGTATTCTCTTCTGGCTGCTGCCAACCAGACCCTGCGTTGTCACGGTGATAGACATCTCCACCAGCCTCCTTCAGCCAATCAACACACCAGGTGTTTATGCCAAGAAACATGATCATTTTCCATTTCCTTCCCACTCCTCTTGCATGAATCTAAGGGATTAGTAGCAAAGCCTAGTGAAGAGCACTTAGTGAAAAAGAGGAACCTTGGAAGTGGCACTCTGAGGATGGAAAATGAAGTGAGTAGCTTTGGAGGAAGGAGCTGAACTCCATAGATCACTCAAGGTGAGAAAGGAGATGAGCATGAATTCAAATTGCATTGAAAGAGCTCTGTCACTTTAGTAGGCATACATGTGTCTTCTCTAGAAATAACCTGATATTGTGTTGCTTCTGATTACCTGTATGAACCCTCAGTCTCACATCACTGAATAATATCCATTAAAAAAAATGGTCTTTCAGTTACATATGTTCTAGTGTTATCTAGTGTTTCTACCACATTTTTCCTAAAATTTACTTTTGTAACTTTGATGATGTATATATTCAGTCAGTCACATTTTAGAACTCAGTCATTGTGCAGTCTTGCGTGAAAATCTTTTAGTGAAATTGTCAGTGATGTATTTTGTCTCACTGTACAGTTTAGCTTGTGATATGCAGAACTTCAGTTCTAATCCTAAGGAAACAGTGTGTGTGTTTCCATGACGATGAGTTAATGATGGCTCCAGATGGAGTCCACCTCCTGAAGGCATTTGCAAATTCATTTCATTCATTCTCATTCATTGCCCAGGTCTTTTTTTTATGGTGTTGCATACATAAGGAGACTACAGAATGCCCTTATCCAATCCAGACCCATCCTACTTACATACATTGAGAAGACATTTCTCAGTGTGTCCTACTAAATAGAAATGGAGAGCATTTATCATACCTCTGACAGCTGAAGCACTAGCTGAGTGTGCTCCATTCAGTATTTCAGTGGTCTGTGTGTAGCTACTCACTGAATAAGATAAGCGCATGCTAAATGCAGCAAAAAATAGGTATTTTGTTGCCATGGGAACATTCCTCACGTCTTTACCCCATATGGCAAATGACATTTACATTAAAAGATGGAGATTAAGGAGGCTCCTTAATTGGAATATTTAGGTGTAATTATACTGTACCTCTATCAAATAGGATATAATGTATATGAAAGTAAACTGACAATAGCCTAAACTTCCCTTTGTTCATGTCTTTATTAGAAAGTTGAATACATAGTGTGAAGGACCTGTTACCACCCACGGGGAGAGTGAATCTGCTTGACTGTTTGTTCCATTACCTATTTTGACCATAACTCCCTTAGAATCAACTGCTATTATTTAAAATTGTTGTGTAAGCCACCCATTTGTAACATATACTGTATACTCATATACATACAATATAAATAGATGGATGGATTTTTTATGACTTCTGCATTAATGAGTCAGTACAAAAAGATTTTATTTCAAAACATTTCCAACAAAAAAAATGAAATGTTGCAGGAAAATATTTGTATGTCAGTAAAGAAAGCAACATATTACATATCAGACCACTTTTCAGACATAAACAAAAAAAACATAATGAAGTCTGCTAGATTTTGCATGCAAAAAAAGAACCAAGGGTGACAAAGTGTCCAGAAGAATTGTGACATGTACAAGGTCCATATATACAAAGTCTGTCCGGAAAGTAATGAGAATGAAATTCCTGCGCTCCATTGAGCTTATGCATGGGGACGTGTTTTAATCTTGGGGAACCAGAAGAAATCGCACAGAGCCAAATCAGGGCTATAGCTTGGATGTGGAAGGACTAGAATGTTTTTTCAGCAAAAATTCTCTCACAGCCAGTGAAGTGTGACTCGGTGCATGGTCATGATGGAGGTCCATGAAGAGGCAATCGGACAGTGCACACGCAAAACCCTCTTCCTCTCACTCCAGAACTCCAAGGTAAAATGTTCCATTTACTGTTTGGCTCTCTGGTACGAATTCTTCATGGATGATCCCTTGAAATTCAAAAAAGACGATGAACAGTGACTTGATTTTTTATTTGCTCATGCAAGCTTTCTTTGGGTGAGGTGATGTTGTCCTGTGTCATTTAGCACTTTGTATTTTTGTCTCAGGATTATATTTGAACACCCATGATTCATTTCCTGTGATCACTCTGTTCAGGAAATTGGTCTCTCATGTTAAATGACTGGGTGACGATAGGGTAGCTTTTCCATAACCTTTCTTCAACATTTCAAGAGTTTCTGTTGCACTTTTACTGATTATCATGCAGAATGTGATTGCATACTGTTTCTCCAAACTTGCTTGTATGGTTCTAGTGACAAGGCACTTCAGCAGGGTTTCACAAAAACAAATAGGCACTGTGCACTGTGAAGGCTAGATTGCAACTGAAATGGGCCTACTGTTTATCTGAGATCCCACTGTAACTGACCTTGAATCACCATCCCCACGCGTAAGCCCTATGGTGCACAGGAATTTCATTACTCATTACTTTCTGGACACACCTCGTATACTGAGCAGACATAACATTAAACCACCTGCCTAATATTGTGTAGGTCCCCTTGTCCCACCAAAATAGTTCTGAGCTGTTGAGGCATGGACTCCAATAGACCTCTGAAGTTGTGCTGTGGTATCTGGCATAGACATTAGCAGCAGATCCTTTAAGTCCTGTAATTTGCTTGATCTAACTTGTGCTTGTCCAGCACATCCCACCGATGCCCAATCAGATTAAGAGCTGGGGAATTTGGAGGCCAGTTAACCATTTGTCATGTTCCTCAAACTATTCTTGAACTGTTTTTGCAATGTAGCAGGGAGCATCATCCTGCTGAAAGAGGCCACTGCCATTAATGAGTGTAGTTGGTCTGCAACAATGTTTAGGTAGATGTTACATACAGCAAGTTGTGATGTACTGTATGTACTGACACCTTTCTGTCATAACCAGCATTAACTTTTTCAGCAAACTGTGCTATAGTAGCTCTTCTGTCTGATTGGACCAGATGGGCTATCCTTCACTCCCCATGCACATCTGTGAGCCTTGGGCTCCCACTACACTGTCGCCGGTTCACAGGTTGTCCTTCCTTGGACCACTTTTGGTTGGTACTAACCACTGTATACCAGAAACACCACAAGACTTGCTATTTTGGTGATGCTCTGACATAGACATCTATTTTTGACCCTTTGTCCTGACAGTTGCCCATTTTTTCTGCTTCCAACACATCAACTTTGAGAACTGACTGTTCTGTTCTGTTTTTAAAGAATAAAATAATTACAGTACATGATTGTGTGTGTGTGTGTGTGTGTACATAGTATAAAAAGTAATTAAATTAAAAAAAAAAAAATTATCTTTAGGCTTGAAGATTTACCCCAGGCATAACCCAAAATATAGGTTTTCTTTCTTAATTGCTATTCTAATCTACCAAACCCTTTTCCAGAAAAGTTGGGACACTAAAAATGTAGTAAAAACTGAAATCTGTAATTTGTTAATTCACTTAAACTTTTATTTAAGAGACAAAAGGACAAAGAAGACATTTTCAGTGCTCTCAATGATGAACTTGATGGCCACGAGACACGCAGAAAAAGTTGTGACAGAGGCAAAAAAAGACTTAAAAGGTTATACAAGTAAGACTGGAAAGTTCCACAATTAGCAGTTTAAATGGAACAGGTGAGGTCATTGAGATTGAGATTGAGTATAAAAGGAGCAACCACTGAAGATTTAGTCTTTGTAAGCATGGATGGGTTGTGGTTCATAACTTTGTGCCAAAATTTGCGAGAGAATTGTCAGTCAGTTCAAATACATTGTTACTCAGCACAAGATTGCAAAGAATTTAGGTCTATCACCATCTACAATTCATAAAATCATCAAAAGTTTCAGGGAGTCATGCTACCATGATGGACTTAGCTACATAGGCTTGTGAGTACTGTGGAAAATCACTGTCATTTAACAGAGTTCGCTGCTGCATCAAGAAATGCAACCTGAAACAGTATTATGCAAAGAGGAAGCCATATATTAATTTTGCACAGAAACACTGGCAAGTTCTCTGGACCCCGAAGTCATCTGAGATGGACCAAAAGACAGTGGAAACGTTCTGTGGTCAGACGACTCCACATTTCAGCTTGTTTTTGGAAGAAACAGAACTTGGGATTTTATGTGCCAAAGATGAAAAAGACCATCCAGACTTTTACCAATAAAAATTGAAAAACCAACATCTGTGATGGAATGGGGAGTGTGAGTGCCCATGGCATGGGTGATCTGCATATATGTGAAGGTACCATTGATGCAGAGGCTTATATTAGTATTTTGGAGAGACATATGTTGCCGTCAATAAACTCCATGTCTATTTCAGTAGGACAAGGCCAGGCCTCATTCTGCATGAAAGTGTATGGCACATCCTGAAGAGGAGAATCAGACAACAGTGACCATGGACTGATTAGCAGCTCAAGTCTTATATACAGCAAGAATGGGCAAAATTTGCAAAACTGTAACAATTCGTATCTTCAATCCATAAATGATTTTTTTTCCCTTTGGCTGCTATCATTCCTTGGGCTCACCACAGCGGATCAAGTCAGCACCTTGATCTGGCACATGGTTTTACACCAGATGCCTTTCCTAATGTAACCCTCCTTGGGGAAACACAATTAGGACAATTTTGTATAACTAATTCACCTAACTTGCTTTGTACTGTGGGAGAACCCGGAGTAAATCCACGTGGACGAAATGCAGAATTCACACAGAAAGGACCCAGACTGCTCCCACCTGGGATCAAACTCAGGACCTGCTTGCTATGAGGTGACAGTGCTACCCACCAAGCCACTGTGCCGCCCTCAAGCTGCAACTGAGTAAAAAGGCATAATTAAAAAAAACAGGTTTCCTAACTTTTTTGAGTGTTTTGAAGGCATAAATTTCTAACTTTGTTTATATTTAACAAAAACAATTAAGTTAATAATTGAAAACACTAAAATCTTTGTCATTTTGTCTGTTAAATAAATGAATTAAGAAATTACAGATTTTTGAGTTTATTGCATTTTAAGAAAGAGTCCTGACTTTTCTGGAAATGGGGTTTGTAATATAACATATGACACTCTAAGGTGGCAAACTTTTGACTGGCAATGAATCAGTATATTGGGAAGAGTAAAACACATGTAGATGTAGTGAGAACATGCAAAATTTTAATTATACATAACCCAGGCTCAGGAATTATCAACAGCAGTTGGGTCTCAGCATACCCATGAAAAAGAAGCTTTGTCTTTTCCTTGTGTGTGTGTGTGTGTGTGTGTGTGTGTGTGTGTGTGTGTGTGTGTGTGTGTGTGTGTGTGTGTGTGTGTG
>JAOVVH010000002.1:16560371-16571117 GCA_028566435.1 Scorpiodoras heckelii
TGTGTGTGTGTGTGTGTGTGTGTGTGTGTGTGTGTGTGTGTGTGTGTGTGTGTGTGTGTGTGTGTGTGTGTGGAGATCTGAAAGAAAGTATATGACAGAGAGAAAGAAATTGGGTGTCAGATCACATCTAAATAGTCAGTGTCCACGAGTTGTGCCTGGGGTAGTGAAAAAGCCAGGCGACCCAGTGGGACAGACAATTATATTTATAGAGAGAGATGAGAGGCTTGACCTTCACTGTTCATTGAGGATCAACCATTTAACCAACCAGTACTGTAGATCCAGCATCCTATTTGTTAATTGCCACTTGCTCTGTAATACCTGCCTTGAGCACATTTTACATCCTTTTAGTTCACTAACTGGTTTGTCAATAATACGCTTAATTATTTTTAGACTCTAGTGTTAAAATGTCACTTTATAACCACTTTAAAAATTGATAATAATATAAACACTTTAACACCTGTCCTAGATTTGATTCAAAGCCCTTTAAAGTATTTGTTATCCCATGCTATAATAACTCTCATATATAGCAGCACCCAGTAGGTTTTTGCAATTCAAACTTGATACTCATAGCAGGGCAAATATTTTAAATTGTGTAAATTGTTTTAGAAAATGACAGACAAGTGATTAAATGTTTATGTGATACATCATCTCTTAATTAGAGAGCTTAATTATATTAGATAACAACTAATATATGATTGAAATTTGTTATAAGGTAAATGGTGATTTTCAGACATGCATAATCAATATATTGTGCTGAGAGTATTCTCCGCATGTGTTGGTAGTTACACCAACTAGCAGATCCCTAGAATAAGAATTGAATACTTTCTTATCTTGTATAATTTCATAAGCATGTTGTTTAGAGGCATAACACAATTCATGGCATACATATGTACCTGTGCAATGCACACTGAATGAATGATGTCTGTGCACTGCTTTCCATACCTTCAAAAGTGGTCTTTACTGTGGGCTGTTGCATAACCCCTAACAGGGCCCCTTTGCTATTTTTGTTCCTGGATACACGTCTCAGTGAGGTATTTTCTGTGGTGACTCGCTTACATCAGTAGGTCTGATAGTGTACCCTGAATACACACGATGTGGATCATTGATGGTGCTTATCTTTGGCTTATTAGGCTTTAAATCTGATTTCCTTGAGGGTGACATAGTGGAATATGGAAGATGGGAATACTAAAGCAAGCTGAAAATGACTGGAGATATTGGACAAGGCTGTATTTGAATACCAGGTTTGTAAATGGCAATCGATATGTTTGATGTTGTTGTAGCCGTGCTTGCTAGAGGGTGACTTGCCAGTTTGAGTCTGTCCTTGACTGCTCTGCTCTCATTCATCGTGTAATTCATCCATCATGCAGTCCTCCAGTCTTTCCTGAAGTGTCACTGTGGATGTCATTTATAAGACTGCTTGGTTTTATAAGTTGCCAGGCTTTGGATCTTGCGACTGCTGATACAGTGGGGTGCTGATACATGACGTAATCACTTTCCCTTGACTCTGGTGATATTTGTATATTCAGTGACTTGCTATTGCATATTGTTTCACTCTTTACGTTGTAGATGGTGGTGTTCATGCAGATGGGTAGGAGAGTTCCCACAATGGGAAGGGGTAACAGATGGCCAAAGCTTTAGACTTTTCATTCATATGCTCCCAGAACAGTCTATGATGATAATGATGATGATTTAAGTTAGTTATTCCTTTGTGTAGTCTATGATTCCACGTTTACAAGATATCGTCAACCATTCTGTGGTTCAGAAATGCTCACAGTGAATGAGAGCACAGTGTTTTTTTTGGCATGTCTTTCACTCATTTGTCCACTCATTAATTCACCCCTCCACCATCCCCCCACCCCGCGCAGAGGGAGACCCAGGAATGAGATCAGAGTGACCTTGAGAGGAACGCTGGAGAATCCTATCACCTCTGGAGACCCCTCTATACCACCTCCACTTCTTTGTATTTGTGAACTCGAAATGTTTCAAAGTAAATTGGTGTATTTGGTTCAGGTTCCTTTTATGACATGAAGGTGTGAAGTCTTCTGATGTCCTAATTAACACAAGCTGAGAGGTCTGCAGCAGATAATCTCATATAACCTCGTTAAAGACACATTGTTTGATGACAACAGCTCCTGGTTGTCTTTCCTGATGCTGTTATTAGCTCTTTATAATTTGCAAAAATTATACATTAAAAGCAGTGTTCGTTTACTGTTATGCTAATTTAGTGAAAGAAAGCTTATTTAACTCTCCTCCAGTAGCCCTATTAGCTGTCAGCTGTACTGCTTGGCAGTATTATCCGACATCTAGAATCGGCCATATGTGGGTAATAAAAGTAATACAAAGTTACTGTAGCCTCCTATACTTAGGAAATGTGGAGTGTGTTTATGCTGAAATTTATTTTCCAGTCAGAATATTAGGCTGCCCTTTTCCATAGGTATGTGGCATATACATTACACACTCACTATAAAAGTGGCCATTTACACTATAAATAGCCACAGGCAAACATGAAAAGCAATGTGGCTGTTAGATATAAGATGTAAGATTTATTTAATCATTTATTTTTATTATTGTTATTATTATTATTATTGTTGTTGTTGTTATTGCAGTTGCTGTTGTTGATGATGTTGTTGTAGGATATTTTATTATGATACAGATGTAAATTCTTTCTACAATGTTAAAATGTCCAGCTGATATTTATTTTTTTGAGCACAGTCTTTATGGAAAACTTCATGTCTTACTATATTTTTTTGTATCCTTATTCGTTTACTTTAGATAATCTGGAGTTGGTACATAGGCCCAAGAGTATGCTGAAGAAGCAATAAAACCAGAAATGAAAACACTGGAAAGAAAATTGTTCATCATTTTCTGAGAATCACATAATCAGCCTGAAGACTGCATGTGAACATTTTGGACCTTATGGCACTTCAGAAAGATATAAAACCAAATTAATTAGGACATTTTCTACTATTGGATCCTGCAAAATGAACTAGCAAAGATGTAGCAGACATAAGTATTGATATTAGAAAAATAATATTTGCATCATGGAGACTTCTGAAACCACTAGTGCAGTAGGATGTTCCCCACATGAAGGCACTTTGAAAGATGAGACACACTCTGATTCCGAAATGGCCCAAAGAGATCATTTTCCTGGCACCAAGGACAAAATAGAGATACCCCACAGAGATGATCTGAGGTCATGTCCCAGTAATGAGACACAAACAGTGGTGTCAAGAACTAGTCCCCCCTTACAAGCCAGTGACCAGTATCCAAGCTGCACATGGAGGAAGACACAACGTTTCCCTCCCCCTGCCAAACGATCTTTCCAATCAAGTGTTAACCTCCTGTCTGTGGGTGTGCACAAAAAAGAGCTGAAAGTAAAGAAGACAGGAAAGTATGTGTGTCATTACTGTGGGAGAGCATGCGCCAAACCCAGTGTGCTAAAAAAACACATACGTTCTCACACTGGTGAGCGACCATATCCATGTGTTCCTTGTGGTTTCTCGTTTAAAACTAAAAGCAATTTGTACAAACATAGAAAGTCTCACACACATGCTCTCAAAGCAGGATTATTCCCATTTTCAGAGCAAGACAGGAAACTTAGTAGTATGGATCAAGAAGTGAGAGTAGGAGAAGGAGAAATGCACTCAGATGCTGAGCAGAGCACCGACACTGATGAGGAGGTGAGAGAAGAGGCATCTCTTGCACAGAGACAGCCCTTGCACAGAGGCAGCCCTATCCAAATGAAGGACAAGGGGGATAGTGTGCAGGAAAAATGTGGTAGACATACACAAAAGATCCCTGGGATAACCTTTACGCAAAGTTCAACAAACGAGAGTATGTCAGGAAAAGTATCTTTATGGCAGTTTAGAGAAATGATGACACCTGTTATTGTCACTCAGGTGGACCAAGAACTTGAGTCTTCTACAATAAAACAAAGACTTGCCCTTAGGCTTTCAGAGAAAAGAAGTCAAGATTCCCTCTCCCTCCCCAGCTCATACAGCAAAGGTAGCACTGACTCAGGCTACTTTTCACGCTCAGAGAGTGCAGAGCAGCAGTTCAACCAACCCAGTACAAATGCCAAGTCATACCAAGAAATTATGTTTGGGAAGTGTTATAGACCAAGTGCCAAGCCACGGCAATCAATCACTATACAGACTTGCATGACAGACATAAATGAGACTCCATCCAGTTTTATGATTAAATTGACCAAAGGAATGGCACCTGAGGAAGCCACATGCCATTTGCACAAACACAAAAAAGACCTGGCCAGATCAATAAAAATTGAATCAGAATCATTTCAAGAAGAATATCAGGAAGTCCCAGAAATGTTTCAGAGTAAGACTGAACTATTAGAAACCCCACCGGAATGTGGTTTACTTTTACGGAGCAACTCTCTTCCAACACCATCAGACTCCAATGTACGTCTACCACAGGCGCTAAGAAGCAGTAATTCTTTCGATGAGAGGATGACAAATGAGGAAATCTCCTTTCGCAGCTCCATGGGCATGAGAAAGCTCATGAGACAGTCTGCCTTTGAGCATTCTGCACATGAAGGACATGCTGAACCAGATAACCACACTTTGGTTTGTGGCCTGAAATCAGAGCCAAAAGTTGACAGTGCTGAGGATTCTAAAATTGGAATAGAGTATTGTCCAGAATCGGAGTCATGCCTCATGTTTCAAAACCACATGATGGAAAATGCTACAAGGAAACGTAGAAAAGGAAAGAACATTATAGAAGAGGAAGATTTTCCATCCCAAAATAAGCCTTCATGCTTGTCTGACCTCACTGGGGACATTTGTACAAAACAAGATATTCCGGATGCTACATATACTGACACAGAGAGATGGGCTGGCAGCAATGTTATCTCTGTAATTCAGCACACAAAATCATTAAGTAGGCCGAGTTCTGCAGAGAAGTCCACTGATTTGGTTGAGTCACAGCAGTTCAATAAAAGTACCTTTTACCAATTAATTGAAAAGGAGCACATTAAGGAAAAGTACAAAACTGACCAACACTTGCATATTGGAAAAATTGAAAGTCAATACAGTGGAAGTAGTTTGATGTACCAGTGGTCTCATTTATCCAAACAACTAGCTTTTCAGTCTGGTATTCAAGTTCCAGAGATTAGAGTTACTGAGGAGCCTGACAAACCAGAAAAAGTCCGAGATGTGCAGGTTAGACCAAATGAAAAAAACAGAGAAGAATTCCAGTGGCCTCAGAGGAGTGAAACTTTGTCAAACTTCCCAGTTGAAAAGCTACCTCCAAAAAAGAAACGTTTGCGTTTAGCTGAGATGGAATGCTCCTCTGGTGAATCAAGCTTCGAATCTGCTTGTACTAGTCTGTCCAGAAGCCCAAGTCAAGATAGCAATTTATCTCACAGCTCTAGCTTTTCTCAATCACTTGACAGAGAGGAAAGTATGAATATCACATCTCCCGCCAAATCGGATGAGTTTAATAAGTGTTTGGAGTTCTTGTCTGTTCCAGGAAGCTCGCTAAGCCAACAGAGAGAAATGAGGCGCTCTGCATCAGAACAGGCACCCTGCAACTTACCCACTGAATTTCCAGAATTTAGAAGCAAGTCCTTTGACTATAGCAACCTTTGTTTTTCAACCAGCCCCATCCAAAGTGACATCTATGCCAGCGAATCTGGATTTAAAGAACGAAGAAGAGGCTGTTTGGTTAGACAGGCTTCTTTGAGTGGTGATCCAGAGACTATAACGCATGATAGATCTATGGATTTGAATGCTACATATGGAAGCTCAGATGCAGCTGAAATGGGCAGGAAAATATCTTCAACAGACAAACAGTTTTTGTTGGAAGGTTTTCCTAGTGACACTGAGAAAATGAGGTACTCTTTGTTGCATGGAAATGTTTATTCACAGCAGCTAATTTCACCAGACTTGTCTAGGATACCAGAGCAAATCCCTCATAAACAGCCTCTTCTTCCCCAGACTTTACAAATGCATCAGTTTCATAGCCTAAAGCAGAAAATAAAGAAAGAACCTGAAGATGCAAAAACAGCAGAGGATCCTACAGTCGCTCTGGCAGATCTACCAAAAGACCACTCACACAGTGTGACCAATGTCCTATCCACAATTGAAGTTCTTTCACAAGCTCAGCCTGCTTTAGCCAATCAGAGCTTGTGTGGTTTATTGGTTCCAGTTAGAATTCAGATGCAAGTACCATGCTATGGAAACATCACATACACCAGTATATCTCATATTCTGGATTCTCAATATGCGATAACCTTAGCAAATAATGTTACTACTCAAAGTCAATGTTTAAGTGTTACATCACAACACAGAGTAGGTTCTGATGCATGTCAAACATCAGAACATCCAAGGGGACTTCTGCACAACCCACAGTCATCACCTGCAAAACTTAATACAGGCATACCTCTGTCCTTGACCTCTAGAACCATTTCAACTACAGAGGCTCCAAGCGGTGGAACTAGTAAGCGAATGCTTTCTCCTGCCAGTAGTATTGAGCTCTTCATTGAAGCAACTCAGCAAAAACGAGTCAAAGATGAGAATATTTACGGACAGATTGTGGAAGAACTTAGTGCTGTAGAATTAGGACATCCTGATCTTGGAAAAGAGAAACAGAAGAAAGAGAGTGAGTCAGCACATGTCCAAAATCCATCTGTGACTGTTGAGGAGATAGAAATGGAGGATCCTAATATAGACATCTACAATAAAGCACACCTACCACTGCCCAGCAGTGTTTCTCCAGAAGTAATTTTGGTAAATAATTTGCCTATGCCAGGGCAGATTGCCACAACAACCGTAACAAGAGATATTGCCAATACATGGATACTATCTCAGTTTCCAGGTCTTCACACTACAACATGTATGAGTTGGTGTTATCTCAATTGTTCTAAACCAAACAGCACCCAAACAGCACCTAATTTCTCTGTATATGCCTCTTGGTTTATGAGACGCCATAATCCAAATCCACCAAATGTAAGTACTGGAAAGGCTCTTGCCCTTCTCCAATCTAAACAGAAGAAACAAAATGCCACATATACAATTGCAGCCATGTATCAACCCGGAATACTTGTTACTTCAACTTTGTCAAGTCACAAACAGGAGCAGGTTGGTTTTTTCTTTTTCCTAACTTTTTTTTTTATCTGTTCTTTGTGTAAATTCAACTATATTAGTTTATTTTATACTTATTTTTTAAAGGGGACCATTGAGGCTGGGGTAGAAGACATGACACCTGATGCACAAATGAAAGCTATTAAGCAAAAATGTAGACCTTCACGTGACAATACCAAGGAAACTGATGCACCGTTAAGGCAAGCAGAGCCTGCTCGGGTAAAGATTTTTGAAGGAGGGTGAGTAGTATCTTTCTGTACAAATAACAGATGTGTTTCATCGATGAAAACATTTGCTGATATATGTACTGATTTTCAGGTACAAATCAAATGAAGAGTATGTGTATGTCAGGGGACGCGGTCGAGGGAAGTATATTTGTGAAGAGTGTGGTATTCGATGTAAAAAACCTAGCATGCTGAAGAAACATATACGTACTCACACCGACGTGAGGCCCTACATATGCAAGTGCTGTAACTTTGCCTTTAAAACAAAAGGTTGGTTGTTTTGTTGTTTTTTTTTTACAATATTTTGTGTCACATAGTATTAGGTACTCTTGATTATATTTTCATCTAATGACATCAAACAATATATTTTTCAAATAAAGGGAACTTGACTAAGCATATGAAGTCAAAAGCCCACTTGAAAAAATGCCTTGAGCTTGGTGTTTCACCCATGAATATGGACAATGTTGCTGGTAAGTACTTCATGACTAACAGAATAACTGCCATTTTACTGGTGTTTTACTGTTTAGAGCATAAGCATACACAATTTTTATTTTAGCTATTTTCTAAGTAAATTATTAATTAGAATTAATTAATTAATTAATTTGATTCTCTGTTTATTCTCAGAACATGAAGATGATGCACAGAAATCATCAGAGATCAGACCAGTAATGGATGCAACCATTAAGCATCAGTTCTCTGATGCAGATGACTCAGATGGTGGTGAAGAAGATGGAGATGAACCGGATGATGATGAGGATGATGAATATGATGGGGACTCTACGCCAAGAACTCACTCCAGAAGCACAAGTCCTCAGCCTTACACCATTAACAAACCATTTCCCTCCATCTGTTTCACTAAGAACTTGGATCCTAAAGAAACCCTTGAAGCATCATCATTCAGCAATGAGGATGATCTGACTTTTGAGCAAACAAGCACCTCATTTGATCCCTGTACACCTCAACTGCTCTCTCCTTGTTGGGACACACCTCATCAAAGGAACTTCTGTCTACAAGGGGATCTGTCCCCACAACGTCAACTGACCCCAGGAAGGGCTCCCTCCCCCTTGAGACCCATTTTTCCAAGGCGAGATATGACCATTAGAGGGGATCTCTCACCCATTCGCCAGCTCTCCCCTGTAAGGCCCATTTCGCCAGCGACAGATGTATCAAGGTATCGTGCACCCTCCCCACGTGGTCAACACAAAGGCATGCTTAGGGCTGCTTCACCACGCAGGGGGACCTATCAGCACAGATCCTATGTGGATTCGAGCAGGGAGATGAAATGTGAAGCCTCTGCCCCAAAACAATCCATTGCAATGTTCCCAGAAATGGTAAGTCACTTAAATGTAAAATGTCTGATTGTTAATGGCTTTAACTTTCTAGTAGACATTCTAGTTAAACCTGTAATATAACAATATGACCATTAATTCACTCACAAAATCAATAAATTGTGCTAATGTTAAATTCAGGATAAGCGAGAGGCCAGTCTTCAAAATGACAATGATGACATATGCTGTGGTACTGATGTATCCACCATCCCCAGTCAAGGCATCTTCAGCCACTTGCCTTTGCACTCTCAACAGCATGTACAGACTCCCATCCCAATGGTCCCCATTGGAGGTTTAAGAATGCCCTCCATCTGTCCATCTGGTGCTCCGGTTGAGAGACACTCTCAGCCATCAACACAGGGGGACATATCAGAGAGAGCTAATTCCAGGCAAGCCTCAGTTTCTATTACTGGACCTGGACTAAGCAACATATCATCCCAGAGGAAGGAGCAGTCAACATCTTGCACTGGCCTTGCCAGCAAGGACAACAAACAGGAGGAGAGTGTTCACATCTGTGCAGAGGCTATTGCATCCCTCAGGATCACGTCAGAGGATATTCTTGGTAATCCTCCAAAAAGCTGATTTAAACAGCTTGTTGCAAAACATTTTGTTGTCAAGCTAAATCAATTGGTAAGGTGCAATATGTGGCCAAAAGAAATGATAAAGCGTATATGCACATAATTACATATACAGATGCACAGCACATATTTTAATCAAACTGCCATATCAGAGTTACATTTCGTATAACCACCACTTATTTTGTCCATACATATAAGGCCATATAAATATTAATATGCAGTTCATAAATACTGAAGAAGTATTTCAGGAGATTTATTCAGACTTCAGAATCATTGGAAACTATTTCTATTTTTTCAGTAACTAAAAAGTACCATTACTTTCCAAATCTAGTGCGTTAATATACTGTATATTGATCATGACTATAACTTAATCATCCCCGTCTGATCAGCTTGTGCCTTTTTAGAATTGTTTGCCTATGCCTCAGTGAGACGGAACTATTGGATGTAGTGTTAAAGCAGTGAATATAGTGTTAAACTGATCTAAAGTACTGTTGATGCTTTTGAAATTGCACTCAATTCACATTATACAATTTGAATACTAAATTCAGTAGTGCTACAATATTGCCTGGTATATAGATGTTATTTATGTTTGCTGGTGCACTTGTTAAATTTTTGGACTTTTCAGCACTTATGCAACACAGTGACATGTTGTTCATGTAGTGTATGATATGACAATGTATTATTGCTATGATAACCTAAAGTCTTTTGTAAATGTTATGCAGTTAGATGACTACGTAAAGCACTTTCTACTGAAGTAATTGACTGATGCTGTGCAGTTGATATTTGGGCTATTTGGAATCATTGTATGATTGATTTTATCAAATGGCACAACATTCCAGCCATTGTTTAGTCAATTATATGCACATAAATATACACATGGTGTTGGGTAGTAAAGGATTACATATCAACTAGATTATGTATTCAGGTTACAAAAATGAAGGACTACATATAAATGCATTCAGGTAGTGAAAAAGTAATATGGCAATCAACCCAGAATGCGTTAGAAATGACTTATTTACAGACTAATTTTATGTACATTATGTACATAACATTATGTTGTCACATTCTATCTAATAATAATCATATTTGATTACAATAAATTAAGTCTTGTATGTTTACATTTTTTTCACATGCTAAGCCATTGAAATCAGGAAGTATAATGTAGAAAAAAACAAAACATCATTTTTCTAACATGGAGCAATTTAGGCACAACATTTTTTGTCATATTTCTGAAAGCATATATTAAGGCATCTTGAAGTACACCTGCCTACTAACTGAACATAACTTTAAATCTGATCAGATTATATTGTATTTTTCATAAATTCATATTTATTATCAGTGCCTGAGTACATTTTCTAAGTAATCTGCCCAACACTACACATATTCTCATTAACACACAAGCACCTACATACGCACCTAAGCACACATGCACTCACGCCAAGGTACACACACACACACACACACACACACACACACACACACACACACACACACACACACACACACACACACACAC
>JAOVVH010000002.1:16571217-16583778 GCA_028566435.1 Scorpiodoras heckelii
ACACACACACACACACACACACACACACACACACACACACACACACACACACACACACACACACACACACAATCATGTACTGTAATTATTTTTTTTAGCGTGTCCTGTGTGAAAACAAAAGAACATTGATGTCTGTACAAATTCTTTTCTTGACATCAGATTTGAATTGAACTGTGTGTCTGATTGTAAACAGTTTTAAGGTGAAATTGTTTTTAAATGTCTCAGAATAAAAGTATTGTATTAGACATAGAAAGGAAATATAAATTAGTATGATATTTTGGGACACGATCAATCTAAAGTTCCATTTTAGTGTTCACTTAATATAGGCTATAGTTGAAATTTATATTCAGTGAGTGTTAAAACAATGAGCTCATGATAAGGTTAGTATTATGAAAGACTTTTTCTGTCATGTTTACATTATAACTAATGGAGTATTTTGTTTCATTTAGTTCAATTGTATTTATTGCATTTGATATATCACCAAAGTCTGATATATCTTACATGAACATCATTCACAGGTATTCAGAAATATTTATTTATTGCCCAAGAAGGCAGCTGATTTCTCTATGATACTGTGTTTTTTTTTCTTTTCTGATTACAAGATGTCCATAAGTATATTAAAGTTATATGATAAGGATTTGTCAGCAATGTTCTTACCTCAAATTACTTACAAATAAATGTTTAATAAAGAAAATGGAGCAGCTTTCTTTACTCAGTAACAAATTTGGAATTCATTTCTCCTATATGTTTTCTTTAAAAAAAATATCATAAGTCTATAATTTATTTTAGAACACCATTTTGCTGGTGCAGAAAATGGGCCAGTTTCCTGCCCTGACTAATATAGATAGGAACACCTTACAACACTTAAGACACAGTCCATGAAAATAAAGGCTACAGTGCAGGCCAATAATTTGGAAGCAATAATCATATAATTAAACAAAACAATAAATTTTTAACATCAAATAAACTGGTTGAGTAAATGTCTGCAGTAATAATATGTGACTGGTTCTTAATTTTTTCTGCAGTTTGCATTACAAATGCATACAATCAGTTTTCCTTCAGAACTCGGGTAGTCATCATCTTATGACTGACCCCACATAGGTAGCCTAGAAAAGGTCCCCACTTGTCCTATTTCCCATTGTTGTTTTGCCAAAGAGTTAATTAAGATTTATAAATGCTGAGTATAGCACTATAAACATTTGCTTCTTTCTAATAAGTGTTACATTTCTAATTGTTAAATCAGAAATGTAAGAGCAGAGTGGGAAGGTATGTTGACCTTGGGTGATGGTAATTCTATTATTTTCACTAATCCACATTTGACTGGGTCATTAAAATAGACATGTGAGTCATTGTGTGGCAATGTGTGAATTGCAAACACCGAGTAACTAATCTTAACTGTAATTCCATAAACCCATAATGTGTTATGAATTGTTGAACTTTATAAGCTTTCCCAGCCTCGAGTATTTCATTGTTCTGACAAGCCCTGACGGAGATGGAGATGATCAATGCCCAGATTGTTTGTGGTTTCAACATCTTCAAAAAGCATTGGTCTAATTGCAACATAATGCTATTAGTGATGTATGAAGCTTGCCTCACAGGCTGTGGAAATACTGATGACAATTCATTGCCTTCCTCCAAGTCTGTGTTGTCTGTGCAAGAACTGAAGCATGCATGAGGTATGGTAGCAGGGCCTGGCATGATGTACAGAAAAGGGCAGATGAGTGCTGCTAGAGTGAGTGCCACTAGTGCAGGAACATAGCACAGCAACAACAGTGAATAAGTTGTGTTGATGTTGGGCCTTAAATTAAAGCTGGATCCTTCACTCAGTGTGGCTAAGCAAATATCTAAGCCATTTCATACTATTCTGTAAAGTATGAATATCAATAATGAACTGTTATGTGCAATTGGGAATTCAACAAATCTGTAACCTGACTTGTGCACAAGTTTGTGCAGAGGCACCTTTTATATAAAAGGACTTTGGGGCCCCAGGTAGGGAAAAAAGGGAACTACTGTAATATTTTTCCCTTCATTATTAACATTATGTAACTCAAAACTCATCGCCGCAATCAATTGCCTTGTCTGTTTATATATGGCTACATATACAGCCAGAATATGTATAGGCAGAATATAAGAGATCTGGCACTCTGGACTGCAAAACATATGACACACTGGTGGCAAACTTTCTCCTTGGCAGGAGATGAGACAGACATCCTACAGACAGCACAGACTGTGGCAAGTTATTGTTCAAGACCTTCCAGGTGTGTAATCGGACAAAGCAGCATGTGTTTTATAGCTCAGGAACAGGAAGTGATAGCAGAACAGGAAGTAGGTGATTAGAAATCAGAGGCCCTCTGCTGGGGTAGTGGTGTCATTGCTTCAGCTGATAATGTGTTTTTTCTAAAGCTATAGCAGTCTGTCAGGTTAGAACAATCACACAGATATAAGTCATCCAGGTGATTGTGCAACATAGCTGACATTATAATTATTTTGTCAACTATTTGCATTAATCTCAGCAATATAAATGTGTTTTGTTTTGGCCAGGAGAGGGAAAAAATGCTAATAGTCATCAAAAGAATGTCTAAATTAGAATACACTGACATGAAAAGTTTAATTTCGCAGTAAGTAAGATATTGTGGAAATTTGTAGCAATAAACATTAAAGCAATAAATATTGCTATAATTGTGAAGCAGAGTTGGGGACACAAGTTTGTTATATTATCATGTGTAATTTTATGTATGTGCGAGGCCACAGATGACACAACCATAAGAGACTTGAGACTTGACTTGGACTTGCAAGAAATGACTTAAACAATATATACTATTATGCAGTGATTTTTCTCATTCTCCTAAAGTGTTATACTCCTGTAATTACACTCATTTCAGTAAACATACTGTTTTGTTTTCATTGCTGGCAAAAAAGACTTTATTGTATAATATTTTTAAGCTATAAGAACAGCTTATGTACATCCATACTTTTATGTGTATGTCAGCAAGGACAAGGATATGCTTGTATATGAGTCTGTCAGTACAAAAAATGTAGAGAAAAAACACTATGTGAGGACATAGTTTAAAATGTATTAGTATTGTGTAACTTAAATTAAGTATATTTCAGTGATATTCCATTCTAGCTGAGAGATATTAACTGCTAAATATTTTAAAAATCAAATGATAAAACAGCTGTTGAATGGATGCTTGAAAATCATTAAAATATGCAAAATGAACTTTTCAAAGACATTTGGCACAAACACTTACAAGAAAATATAGAGTTGTCATTTTGTGCCCAAATAACACCCACTTCTATGAAGAATTTTACAAATCTCAGCAATGCACAAAAGCACAGTGATGATGGTAAATACATACATTGCACTGAGGAAGATTGTCTTTTCAAAGTACTCTGGAACCATACACTTGGTGAATTTAAAGGCCTTTTCCAATGAGCTGGCATCACACATGAACACAGGCTGAACTAGAAATCCAAAGAGATGGCTCTGCAACCAAAATGCTGCCACCTCCAGGATCATCCGCAAAAGAACAGAGATTATATAAAAGACTGCATTGATAGGTTTCTCAAGAATGTCCCCCTGGCCCAAGTTATTACATGCTGCATAAAGATGGAACACAGCCCCTGGTACAAGAACTATTACAAGCTGTAAGGCCCAGAACACCTGTAAGAGGTATAGGGGAAAGAATATGACTTTTTAAAATGTAAATATTTACTAACATACACACATGCAGTAAAAACTTAAAACACAGTAATGGTGAAGTGTACCTGAGGTGTTATTGGTCGAAATTGGTTGTAACAGAAGACATTCAGTTCTCTTCGGTCAGGGAAACAGCTAAAGTGAAGAGCCTCATTGCCATAAACTGCAAATCCCAAAACCCCCAGGAAAAACATCCGCACAGAGCCAAAGAACAGGGTGTGGAATTGACCAATCACAGTCGGTGGCCGGAGCTAATGCAAAAGCACAAATAAATTTTTAATTTAAAAAGATTATTTGTAATATAGTATATACAGTAGGAAACACCAACTACAATGATTTACTGCTAATCATCAAATATCCATTAAGATGAAAAAACACGTAAATAGTGTACATTGCACAGATTTCCTTTCTAAATTGTCATAAATAATATAAAATATATAAAGAAAGATAAACAAAAATAAATAGGGTAGGGTTACTTACAAATCCCTCATAGAAGTTCTTTATGTAGTTTAATGACATGCTTTTGTCTTTGTTCTGTAAGTTCAGGTACTCTGTGGAGCTTAGCCCTCATGGCCAACCTGTGGCTTTTGTAGAGATCTAACTAACACTCTACTGCTCTGGGTGTACTTTCAACAGAAGAAAAACCCCTGCTAGTGCATATTTCCCTTTCATCTTTAGGCACACACAAAAAGAGTGGACATGTGGTCTACACATAATCCCCATTTAACTCTGTCAGCAGGAAAACAATGTCTCTATGTATTGAGGAAAACAGACAATAAAAAGACAAAGTATTAGACTTTTAAAGTAAAATGAATGCCATAATTAACTGCTGAAATGTTATTCATGTATTCTTTAGAAATCAGCAATATTAAAACTAAACAAAACAAATTTATACCCTTAATCACTAAAATAAAATGTCAGAGATTATATCTTGAAATGAAACATTAATAATTTCATTATTTATATACTACTCAAGCACCCTGTTTTGCATACTACTATGCATAATTATTTGTTAAAAGATAAAGCTAGATTAAACAAAGCTGTTAAAATCATAGCTTCTTATGGCTAAAGTCCATGTGTCAGAGTGAACATACCAGCCCTGGTGGAGACGTGCTTGTTCTTTCCATTCAGCTATAGAGTCACATAATCTATATGAGAATTTTTTTAAATAAATAAATGTCTCAATGTGCTCTTTTTCCCAATGCACCAGTGTTGCTTAATAAAAATGCAGGGTTCCATGAGGCATGATCAGCCGAGAAGTTATATCCCAATATCCAGGTGGTGGTATTGTCTATTCAGGCTTATGTTGTGAAAGCATCCAATCCTGAGAGCCTCCAGCAAACAACACTTTATTAAAAAAACTCTTTTCACAAGGAGGTTAATGCTGTGTCAGTGAAAATGGCAACAATGGCAGCCCTATAGTGTTTCATCCCCATGCTAAAACATCAGGGTGATCAAATGCAGCTATTTAACATGTGGAAATACAAATATTTCAGTAAAAGGTAGTGATGACAGACAAAGAACTTTCGAAACACATCTTATTTTAATATAACAAATATAACAAATTTATTAAAGCAAAAGAGGCATAAAATGACAAACATGCAGTTATAATGATGAAATTAATTTGTTTAATTATATCGTTTGGCTCTCTGAATGACAATTGATAATACGAACAGAAAGAAAAGAATCTTGTCATGTAATCTGATTATGGATTTAGCTAAAATTTTATTTACAATAAATTTTACTTTGGTTAAAACAAACAAAAACACTTTGGTTCAAACAAACAAACAAATAAACAAACAAAAACCCTACATCCCCAGTGCAACCTTTCACACTAGCCATATGACTTGCCTTTTCTGAAAATTATAATCATGATACAATAATATTGATTTTGTTAATAACTAATAGTTCCATCAATACAGAACTCTAATTTCATAATGAATGAGAATGAAAATATTAGGTCAATATGCCAGTAGATTACATTCCCATGTAATAGTGCTTATTATTAACAAACATTTTTATGCAGTATATTTTTATGAATTTAAATGAAACAAGAGCCTTAAATGTTGGAGTGTCCTAACTCTTGTGTGTACTAGAATGGGTTTGAATAGTGTCCTACCAGATTATTTTGAGGTCTGCCCAATCACAGCTGCTGTCTTTGCAGGAGCAGGCGTTCAGAGCCTTCCTTCACTCCTCTTCTGGCTACTTCACTGCTGCTGCTGGTAAGTACTGTTGGAATTCTCTTTTGAACTCAAGACACAAGACAACACTATTTGCTATAGATAATTCATAAATGCATTACTTTTTCCCATAATTGTTTTTGACATCTGTCATTACAGTATATATAGTATCTATATAATCATTACAGATTGTTTTACCACTCTGTCACGCATGAAGTGAATGTGAAATGCATGCCATGTTTATCTAAGAAAGTGCTATGAAGACATATGGTTCATGTCAATCTACAAGTAGTTGGAGTGTGTAATTTAAAATGTAACGTGTGCTGGTGGTCTGGGCAGTCTGCACAGACAAATGTAATATTTATTTTTTAAAAATTACAAACCAGGTTTAGATCTAAACAGTAGTCAAAATAATAAAATAAAAGCAAAACATATCAAGGATATGACCACTGATGCAGAAAGAAATATGCTTAAGAATAATAAATGAGTTGACCATATTAAGAAGATCCTAAAATAGATCTCTGGCCTAGAACAGGTGCCATGTGCCATGTGCTATGCTTGTGACGCCAGTGGGTGATCACAGGGTGATCAGCTTGGACGGGGGCTAAATTTAACCAAATGAGCAGTGAAAATTTGCAGAGTAACTCCAGGAGTAAACAACCTCAAAGCTTAGAACTGTAACCTAAATGTCTTTTAAACTTAATCTAAAAAGTAACTTTTGCTGCTAGCAGGTCAATTAGCAATACTACAAAATACTTGTCAATACCAGCACCAAACGACAGCACCCCTCTAAAACAAACAGCATGTCTTTAAAAGTCTCTATCTCTATAGAGCTGTTCTTGGGGGTTTGAGGGTGCTGGGATTTTTTAAATAATGATTCTCACATTCACAAGAGCCAGTGGTTAAAAATACTAGAAAGCATCCATCATACTTCTGTTACTGGTCCTCGTATGCATTTTAGATTCAGGAAATTTACATTTTTAATGGATATCTCAAAATCCTGGTTTAGGAGTCAGTGATGAGAAGTATTCAAAAGAAGATCTTACAGAATCACCATAATTATAAGAATTTTTCAATTGGTAGAATCTATATACACAGAATTTGCCATTTGCAGCAGATAGATATACAAGATGTTATCTTATCAGTTGCTGTTTCTATTAAACAAACACAGATCAGTGTAGTGATGTAATGGTTGATGTAAGACAACTATCACTATTTGAATCCACACCCCATTCAGGAGCCACCTCAACTCCACATCTGGATCCATTCCAGATATTAGTTTCCACTCTTCTGATTACTGACTCTACCTGTTACCATGTTTTTACCATTTCCTATATCCATTTAGGAACACTGTTTTCTTTGCTTGTTCTTAAAGGTTTGTTGCATGTTTCTTTCCTTTTTGATTTCACTGTTCCTTCATTGCTCTTTTATACCATTGATTGATCCCTCTGCTTAATCTAAAGTTTAAGGAACCTTTTCTTGTCTTTTTAGTGACTATAAGAATGGAGAACTGTAGCCAGCCTGCAGAGGTACAGACCCTTAACAGTGTCCCCATTGTGGATGTTACCCCTGACCTCACTGAGGACCTGAATAAGCAATTAGAGGACATAATCAGTTTTTATCAGGCATCTGAGAAGCCAGATGACAATGAGGAGCTGGAGGAAGAAGCAGTCACAGGCATAAAACAATCTGGAAAGGCCAAGGACTCCAGGCTAGAAAAGAAAATGCTGAAAGGCCTCGGTGAGGCACTTTTCCTTGCCAAATATTATATGAAATGTGATGTCATAGGAAAGTAATCAACAATGGGGTGGTGTGATATGGCCCAATATGATCAACCCAAAGAACATGCCATATTTTTTTTGGTAATAGTCATGTTTAATGCTGTGGAACATCCAATTAACAAGTTACTCACTGTTATCATATACGTTAGAACTCCTCTGTAGAAACTATATTGTATCAGAAAACTTTACTTCTGACTTTTTTAAAGTGCTGGAACTATAGACTTCTTCCAAATGCTTAATAAAAGTATCCTCACAAAAAATTCTTCATATCAACAATTATAAACTTTTTAAAAATATGTTTGGTTCATCCACCATACAAATACCTGTGTAAGTTGTTACTATGCTGGAAAAAGCTCAGTCATATAAACCTTGTAGGCAGAACTACTGCCATAGCCATGCAGTTATAGCAAATGAATCCACTTCTGTTTACAGACTTCAACAGTTCTGTGATATAAAATTATAACATCTATGTTACTACAGGGAAGGAAGCCATGCTTCTTATGCAAAGTCTGAACAAGCTTGGTAATCCTGAACAGAAACTGGAAGCACTTATAAAGAAGCATGCAGAGCTGGTGAGCACAGATACCTATAACCCACACTGCAGAATGTGCATTTTGTCTTCCTGTGATTTTAAGTCATATCAAGGACTGTCTTTGAGCAGTCCTAAATAAACCCTATGTCTGATGTCCACAGCTGGAAGAATACCGCTCAGATCAGAAGCAGTTAAAGATGCTACAGAGGAAACTGCTGCAAGTGATGAAGGAGAAAGATCAGCTACAGAGTGAGCACAGTAGAGCAGTGTTGGCCAGAAGTAAGCTTGAGGGGCTTTGCAGAGAGCTGCAGCGGCATAACAAGACACTCAAGGTGTGACTATCTAAAAATCTTGCTTAGACTTTTGCACAATTGAGTATTTTCAATGTGAGTGTGCACAAGGAGTGATGCATATTTATCCGAGTCCCTTTGTCAGGAAGAGACCCTTCAGCGATGCCGTGAGGATGACCTGAAGAGGAAGGAGATCACTACTCAGTTTCAGAACACACTTACAGACATCCAGGCCCAGATTGAGGAGTACAGCAACCGCAACAGCAAACTGTGTCAGGAAAACAGCGACCTGGCTGAGAAACTCAAAGGCCTGATTGCAAAATATGACCAGCGAGAGGCGGTATGGCACCTTAGGGGTGAAAGTTACTCTTGGACTAAAAGTACCACTGTAGCTCACTCATATACATTTAACAGGATGGTGATGCTTCACAATGGGAAGAAAACAGTGATGGCTGGTTGTGTTATTACATGAGAGGGCTAAAACCATAAAGGCAGCTGCAGTCAGGATTTATGATTCATTATTTGGGACGTGCAAGTCAGTAATGCTATAATGGGTTCATGTCATGTTTCCAACTAATACCAAACATAGTACACAGAAACACCTACAACTGTGTCAGTCTGCCCTTTTGTACTTTCAGTTGACAATTTGACAAGGCATTTTGAGAAAAAAGCATGACTGAAAAGGATGACAGTGTAACTAACTTACTTTGTTTGCATTCATTACATGACTGCATTTCACATGTGTCCTCCTGGTTCACATCTGATGACATGTTATAGGTGCATCAGCAAAGCCAGCTGAAAAACATCAGCCCAAATGAAGATCAGGGGTCAAATGAGGGGTCACTTCACTCTGTGTAATCAACTGACATTGTTAACAGCACATAATCTGATTTGGGGGCTCAGACCTCCTAGTTCATTTATATCTCAGGAATCTAAGCACAGGTCATTGCAAAGTTCACAACAGAATAATGCCAGTGTGTTACAATGTTGCTTTGCGTTAATAACAGTGTGTCCTTTCTATTGTACTGGCATAATATTTGACACACTTCCTCTTGTACATTATTCCCAACTCAAAAACATTCATGTTTTTTCAATTTTGCAATGTCCATCATCATTTAGACGCAGATCATGCTTTACTACTGACTGTTCAGTGTAGCTCTGTGCTTATCTGCTATTTGCCAACTGTCATACTTCCAAGTAGAAAATCAAAATCCTCCAGATTCCCTAGCAGTGTTTGTTATGTAGGATGCACAGTTAAAGTGATAAGTTAAGAATATACATTAATATGGGTGGAAAGAATGGAACCTTTAGCCTGAATTTATTTCCACAGTCTGAGTAATGACGACCACGATAGCCTGGAAAACTGTATTATGCTCAGGCTATAAGAGCACATGTCTGGGGGAAAAGAGAATGTTTTGTTAGTTTAGGTCTAATTACAATCTACGAAAATCAACATTTTTACACAGAGCAATGTAAGAACATTCTTAAAATATGTAAATTATGTAATTTATATAAGGCCTAGTCTATGGACTCAAATTGGCTCTATTGTTATCTCTGACTGTTGTAGAATCTTGAGAAAGTGTTCAAGCATAGAGACCTACAGCAGAAGTTGTTGGAGACCAAACTTGCTCAGGCAAATGCAGTGCTAAAAGATGTTGAAGAGAAGCACAAGCTGGAGAAAGCACATGTGAGTTTCATGCTTTCAGATAGTTCACATGCATGATCACATTTTACACATACTAATATAATACAGCCCATTTTCTGTTCTTCTTTATGAACAGTTACTGAAGCAAACTGCTGAATCCAAACTACAAGTGACACTTATGAAAGAGCAAGAAGCTGACATGAAGGCCCAGGTAAGCAGCATCAAAGGTTATACTATTTCAGCTGTATCTAATTTCATTGTATTTTTTTAAGTTAATACACTATACCTTCCTTTTACAGCTTGCTGTGTATTCTGAGAAGTTTGATGAATTTAAAGGAGTTGTGTCACAGAGCAGTGGGGTTTACGCAAGCTTCAAACAAGACATAGATAAAGTATGTAACTCCAGCATATCCAGCAATTAAGGGAGCTTCAATCTGATTAGAAAGATAACTTAGCATACCTTATTCCACTTTACTGTTTTACCATGTAACACAAATAACTGAACAGTGCACTTACAAGTTTCATATTCAAGGTCATTAAGTTAAGATCTATTTTTGCAGATGGCAAAAAAGATGAAGAAGCTAGAGAAGGAGGCCAGTTCATGGAAATCACGCTTTGATGGCTGTAATAAAACTCTTATTGAAATGGTTGCAGATGTAAGAAACTCTATGAACCAAAATATCAGAAGTTTACTATTATTGAGCCCAGTTTTGAAAATAACCTTCTATTATATTCTCCTCATCCTTTGTAGAAAGCAGTGAAGGAGAAAGAGTTTGAGCTTTTCACTTTAAAGACACAAAAACTGGAGAATCTCTGCAGGGCACTGCAGGAAGAGAGAAGGAGCCTCTATCAGAAGCTACAGGAAGCTGGAGAAGACACAGCACCTAAAGTGGAGGTTGCAGAAGAAAGAAAAGGCAATCATCAGGAAGCAAAGAGCCATGAAGAAGCACTTATTGAGCCCACTGCCATTCAAACACCTCTAGAGAATCTTAAGGTGGAAAAGACCAGACCTGAAGATGTGGCAGCAGTATTTACAATATCTCATATCCATGAGCAGGCAGTTCTCCCTGCAGAAACTAGTAAGGTTTCAGAACACTATGAGAGCTTAAAAGTGTCCCAAGAAACTGCAGAGAACACCACTGATCAGGCGTTTCACCCTGAAGAGGAGATTACCCTACCTACAGAAACATTGTCTGATAAAAATCAAGAGATTAGAGACAAAGAAATGGAGAGTGTTGACTAAATTTTGGTTAAAAATCCCCCATCTTTTATTACATACTAAAAAAGCTGTCATAATTTAACAAATAAAAATGTTGTCCACATGACTACAAGCATTTGGCTTCTCATTTCTTGACAAAGGGTAAGTTAGTCATAGCTAAAGTATATTAGTAAAGGTCAGCTACTGGCTCTAAATTTTCACTGCAGTGGTCTGACACTATACCGCATCATCTATCTATAAGCAGGTGTACTTAGCATGAACTGTGCTAAAAATATAGCACAGGGGTATGTGAAAGGTAGGAATGTAATGCATGAGCTGTTGACATGAATACATACTCGAAGAAATGATCCTTGAAAAATCTTACTGAGGCAAAGGATTGTTATGTTGAAGAATTTGAAATAAACTATAAATACAAAGTCATTTTTGGTCACAGCAAATATGTTCCAGATTAATATGGACCTTTATTATAATCCTGATCATTTTTATCATGCAATTCCACCTTTAAACTTTGTAAGTCTGAGAAATATATATTTCTCATTTTGTTCAATGCAAGACCAAAAATGACTCAATGTCAAAGGAGTATTTCTCAACTCCAACTGTGTGCATAAGCATGGTACACCCTCTGTATCAGATAATCACATTGCTGCTGTCAGTTGCCACTGTCAACTTGATTTCACTGTAAATGTAATGACTCATATACAGTATATGAAACTACACCTTTTATATTTATATGTTGCAAAATATGCTTGCCTGACCTCAAATTAGAGAGTTAAAACTATTAATACACCTATCAGCCATAACATTAAATCCACCTGCCTAATATTGTGTAGGTCCCCCTTGTGCAACCAAAACAGCTCTGACCCATCAAGGCACGGACTTCACAAAACCTCTGAAGGTGTGCTGTAATATCTAGCACCAAGACATCAGCAGCAGATCCTTTAAATCTTGTAAATTCCAAGGTTGGGCCTCCATGGATGGGATTTTTCTTTGTCTAGTACATTCCATAAATGTTTGATCAGATTGAGATCTGGGGAATTTGGAAGTCAAATTAACACCTTGAACCCTTTGTCATACTTCTCAATTCATTTCTGAACAATGTTTGCAGTGTTATCCTGCTGAAAGAGGACTTCAATCCCTATGCACATCAGTGAGCCTTGGCTGCCCATGACAATGTCACTGGTTCACCTGTTGCCCTTTCTTGGACCACTTTTGGT
>JAOVVH010000002.1:16593716-16609787 GCA_028566435.1 Scorpiodoras heckelii
ATTATTATTATTATTATTATTATTATTATTATTATGTTATTGTTGTTTTTTTCTTACGGTTTAATGCTACTTGATTTTTCCCTTGAACCTAATGTCACATCGCAGTCATGTTTGTCACCTGTGACACATTAAAAACATTAATGATACATATCTTCATTTTGTGATTGTGTGTATGTGTGTGTCTCAATGCATACGCCCTAAATATCTAAGTGGACACTTACTGTCTTTGCAAAAGTGAACTCTTGGAACATTCTGTTCTCCAGTGCATGGGTGCCCTGCATTCACACTATTGAAAAGGCCAGAGCCTGGACGTACAGGGCTGAGCATCGGTGGAGGAGTGTATGGAATGTCATCTCCACAGCTGCCTGGTGAACGCAGCTGGCTCTGGAATAGCACTGGCCCTCTAGACTCGAGACCAGCGTCACATGGGGAAATTACAAGTGGCACCAGGCAGTGGCGGTACCGCTTTTTCTCTTGTTTTGCTGCACATTCTCCAGCTCCTACTGAATTCTTAGCCTAGAATGTTTGCATTCATAGAATTTCTTCAATTAACAATATTTTCTGAACTGTTAAGAGGGTACTGGCTATTTTTTCAGATCACTCTTTTTACCCATATACTGAGATTGGGCCTCATTTATCAAGCTGGATATGAACAGATTTATGCATAAATCTCTCAGGGAAGTTTACACACAAAAAGATCCTCTAAATTAAATAAAAAATAGCATTTAAATGGATGAATAAGGAGATTAATTAATGTAAAGGATTGATCATCTTATAATTTGCTGTGAGTTGTGGATAAGCTGGTCTGTGTAGATGGTAGCCATAAGCTGAGGCAGAGCAAATGGCAGAACTGATATTACTCAAAGAGTTAGTACCTAATGCCCTTAGAAGGCAATGGATATATAGAGACCAGTTGGATTTATTTATTATTTTTTTCCTGGAGGATGAAATCTGGCTTATAAAGTGGTACTGTCTGCCATGGCATCTGGTCAATTTTAAAAAAGCTTTGTCATGGTTTGGCCTTCCCCGAGAGCAGAGAAACTCTGATATACTTTTTTTTAACTCGGATTTTGTGTCAAACCATTTTCTTTTGACCTCATTTATATCATGGAGGATGAACGATACCATATTCATCTCCCTATTATCTCTCCATATTTTGCCATTTTCAGGTGGTGTGATGCTGCTAAATAATCTTTTTTTTATTCTTGTAGACGGGGGACAACAGGACTTAAATTTCTGCCGCAAAGAATGCATTGTTTGGCTGTTTTCTGCTCTGTGAATTGGCTTATTAATGGAGATTTGTGGCTGTCACTCAACGCAAATCAGCTGTAACATGCAAGTACCCAGTAATGTATATGTCAGCATAAATATAAAGAAAATGAGCATTGATTAAACTTCTTTAAATCCAGCTTAAATTTTTAGAACAGTTTGGCTTATCCAAACATCTACATACAATTATAATCAAAGATTGATAAATGAGGCCCATTATTTGAAAGCGTGATGAATGATTTTTATAGCGAAAGTGGGTATAAAGAAACTCACGCGTGAAGGGAGAACTTTTTGTCGTTGTGGATGACTTTCATCTGAGTCATTCAAATCATTATGTTTCAGTTGGTTATGAAAGTTATTTGGATGGTTGGAGGGAGTCGAGTAATCCTTTACAGGAACAGACACAGGTAACACCATTGAGTCAACTGGAATTAATTCTTTAGATAGTTGAATTTGTTCATCAGTCTGTAAGGAAAACAGATGGGGAAGAAATATACAATAAGAACAAAACTTTATTCGAAACTTTAAGTCTGACTTCATGGTATTAACTTGAATTTATATAAATTATATTCTCTTAAAAATTGTACATTGAACCATTTATGAAGTTAGTTGTTTTATTCTGGGAACATGATACAGACACAACAAAATGCTTCACATAATAGTGTTGAATTCCATCACAAACCTAGGATCAATAGTGCAGGTATGATGGCCATGGTACAATGAGGAATTGCAACCATATCTCTTTGGTGATACTGTGAGTGGACTGGAGACGTCAACTGCACAATTTCAGTATATCAAACTTCAGAATGTGTGCTCAACCTCTTTTAACTTATACCAATCTTTTAACTTATATACCAATAATATTAAAAAAATATATTTTTTTTGTGATGTCTGTCTGTTGCTGATGGGCTGTGAGAAAAGATCATCTGTCATGTCAAGTTGCCTCTTTCTGTGGGCAGTTCTTGGTCATGTTTTTTGATGAAATGTACCAAACTCCCAAGAACCAGTTTCAGAGATATGTCTTAATTTTAACAGTAATCCAATATAAATGCTCTTACAGTTTTGAGTGTTGAGGGATGTGTCCTGACTCCTCCATGGGAACGCATGTGGCCATTAAGTGCTGGCAAGCTCTTAAACTCCCGCTGGCATAAAAAGCATTTCATCTTTGTTTTTACCCCTTCAGCCCTCAGTGCTTCCGTCCTAGCATACAAACAACCAACATAAGCTAAAATCAAGACATAAAAACTGAAAATGCATTGTGAAATTATTTCAAAATAAATTCCTAATCATGTGTATGTCCAACCTGTAGTAGGGTAAAAACTGGTCCTCTTGGATGACTGATGAGCGCATCTTAAGGAAAGAAAGGGGGATAAGAGTAAAAAATGTGCTACAATTTAAACAGAACCATGTAACTATTTTTCTTATGCACTACCTGTCTGCAAGGTGGCCTGTAAGAGTTAAGATGATGAAGTACTCCTCCTCTCAGAGCTGGTGACTGAGCACTTTGATTAAGCCCTGAGCCAACTCTTTGATAATGGGAACTATAGAAATCCTCCTGTTTGTGGTGATAGTTTAAATCCACATAAACCTCCTCCTTCGGATCAGAAAATCCTGGCATAATATCAACTGATCCCAAGTGATCTTCAAAAGAAGGATTTTGCTTAAAAGGAAATGAGTGTGATAGCTCATTAGCTTGCTGGTGTTGGTAGAGATCACTCTGGTGGGAAAGTGCGAGAAAATTCTGTGATTCCTGAAAATGGGAGGTGTGTAGACTAGCCTGAAAAACAGTTTGCTCAGATGCTTTATAATCCTCAGTGTAGTTATCAGTTGGTGAGCCAACAGACTCATGGCCCTCCTGAACATCTAGTGATAGTTGCTGCTTTTGCTGAGCTAATGGATAAGATGTTAGATGCTGCTGATGGATTTGATTTCCTTGCTGCTGGAGAAGATACTGGCTCTGTGACTTATAGAAGGGTACCTTGTAGACCAGCGCTGAATTGTTCTCTCTCAGCTGTGGTTTGTGATGTTGATAACCATAATATTGATGGGGGTTTTGGTAGGGATTATGAGGCATATTTTGGCTGTTTATGTGATGATGCATTAGCTGATTATGGCACTGCTGTGACTGACTCGGCATGGTTACAGGACTAAAGGGCTCTATATCTGAACCAGCTGAAGGTGTTCCTCTCTGGGGTGACAGCAAAATCTCTGACACTTGATTGTCTTCTAAACTCTTCTCACCTACACCATTACCAAAAACAGTATTTGGGTTTTTTACAGGAAATGCCTTGGAAAAGGAATCCAGTCCGTGTAAAGCTTCAGCAACACTGAAGGAGTAAACAGGATGGGAATTCATAGTCTCAGTTAACATGGAAGATGCCGACTTCTCAAGCTGATTATGTTCCCAAGATCCTTCATCATGTTGTATATCAAGTAGTGGAGAAAGCTCAGTTTGTGGAGTGGTTGGGGAAGGCATATACTTTTGGTTAACATGTGGAGACACTGGTGATGGTTGTACTGAGGTTGTACTATGTATAGCATAACCAGACCTTGAAATGGTTATACTGGTACTGTTGTTAGTTAGATCATTAATCTCATATAGGTTCTCTGTCATAATGGAAATAGAGATCAGTCAATGACTCTGCTCTTAATTATCTTCTTATTCTGGCCTCCCAGAGCTAAGTTACCTATGGATTTTAACAGCACTGATTTTACTTAGACTTATTCAAGATGATTCATATTTCCATGATCATCTTCCAGGTATATGTTGTGTAAAAGTTGAATGTAGATAGACTTCAGCTGGATGGATCATTCCCTGTGGGAACAAAAAGAAATTTTGGAATGCTATAAGATGTTCATGTCAGTAAGGAATATTGTGCAATTACAGTGCCATGACAAAATATTTGCTCCCTTCCCAATTCTAATTTTTGCTAATTTGTCACATTTAAAAGTTTCAAACATCAAAAAACCTTTAATAAGATAAAGACAACACGAGTAAACACAAAATGCAGCTTTAAAATGATCATTCCATTTATTGAAGATAAAGATTTAATCAAAACTTTATTTTTATTTATCACCAATTTGAAGTAATTGCCTCCTAATACCCAACACCTAATACCTGGTTGTGCCACCTTTGCAATCAAATGTTTCTGTTAACTTGTGACAAGGCTTTTTCACATCTCTGTGGAGGAATTTTGGCTCACTCTTCCTTGCACAATTGTTTTAATTCAGGTCAGGACTTTGTCTTGGCCACTCCAAAATCTTTATTTTGTTTTGTTTGAGCCATTCAGAGGCTGCTTGTGTATTTTGGATCATCATCCTGCTGTTGCCCAAGTTCTGCAGAAGCAAAGCAGCCCCAGAGAATGCCACTACCACCACCATGTTTGACTTTAGTTATGGTGTTCTTATGGTGGAATGTGTAGTGATAATTTACACCAGATGCTAGTGGCCCATGTTGTCCCAAAAAGTCCCACATTTGACTCATAAGTCCACAAAATATTATCCCAAAAGTCTTGTGAGTCACCTAGATATTTTTTGGCAAATGTGAGATGAGCCTTTGTGTTCTTTTTGGTCAGCAGTCGTCTGCGCCCTGCAGCTCTCCCATGGATGCAATTTTTGTACAGTGTCTTTCTTATTGTGGAATTGTGTACGTTGACCTTGACTGAAGTAAATGAGGCCTGAAGGTCTTTAAATGTTTGTCTGGGTTCTTTTGTTACCTCCTGGATGAGTTGTCGATTATCTCTTTGTGGAATTTTGGTAGGACGGCCACTCCTGGGAAGGTTCACCAATGTGCCAATTTGTCTCTATTTGTGGATAATGGCTCTCATTGTGGTTCACTGGAGTCCCAGAGCCTTAGAAATGGCTTTGTAAGCTTTTCCAGACTGGTAGATTTCAATGATTTTATATAGCATCTGTATTCAAATCTATTTAGAACGTGGCATCATGTACTGCTTTTTGAGGCCTCCTGGGTGTGGCATGATTATTATACAACCTGTTGAATCTAAACATAACTTTAATAGAACCTGCCTGGCAATGTGAAGCAGGCTAGGAGGTCTCAAAAAGCAGTACATGATGCCACGTTCTAAATAGATTTGAATTGATTGACAAATACTTGACAAGACAGCAGGATAATCTTCTAGGCTCAAACATGTTACATAAATATTGTAGTCTTTTAATTTTTCCCAAAAGATATAATGTATGAAATAAATCTGATTTGTCCACATGACATGTAAAAATGAGTTGTATGTGCTCTGTATGTTGGTCTTTTCAGCACCTTTAGTTAAGGCACATCATGACTCAGTCCGAGACTTCCTCTCTCACCCACATTCAAGTATACGTATGTAATTTAGATATGTACTATTCTATCACTTCCTGTCATTTGCAGTAGTTTGAACAGTTAAATGACAGTTTGATTTTTATTTACATATGTATTGTCCTGTCAAAAGTCTTAGGCACCCTCATTCCTTTAAATACAATTTTTAGATGTTTATTTTATGCCTTTTGCATTATTGAGTCAGTAAAAAACATTTCAGATTTCCACAAATGGCTTTTCCAACAAAAATGTCACAGAAAAATGTTTTTTGTCAGAAGAAGAAAGCAACAAATAACATAATACATCTTTACTTTTTAGACCAAAAACAAAGTGAAGGCTGTTTTGCATGCAAAAACAGAAGCGTGTGACGGTCAAAGTCTCCACAAGTACTCCGGAAGATTCTCCAAGATTATCAGTAAATCTTACCAGTTAGAAAAACTGCACAGCGTGTACCTGAGACTTCTGTTGCACTTTTATAACGCAAAGGGTTGTCACCCTAAACACTGACTTTATTTAGTTTATTACTATTTACTGCTTTTAATAGTTTACTTTTCTTTACTTTTCAAAGGCAACTTTGCTTTACACCATTTCTTTGAATGTGCCTAATACTTTTGGAAAATGCTATAGATTAAAAACTATTTATGCATACATGTCTGTAAGCAAAACAAGAATGCAAACAATGTGTATGTTAACTTATGGTATTAATACGCAGATCACCAATCAACGTTTGAAAACCTGGCCAGTTTTTGTGGCTGCACGGATTGACATTTTCTTGAATACCTGTCATTTCAAGACCCACGCCTACACTACAGGCCTGTATGGAAGTATGTACTATATTTTAAAGCTTCAAAATATTTTTCAATTACAGTCAACTCTAGAATTTGACAAACACTATACATAATGATTCACATTTTCCATTCAAAACATAAAATCTCTCTAACATAAATAATTTTTTATAAAAATTGATTTTTAAAAATAGCAGTATTTATAAAGATATTTGGCAAAATTATTGACATGGCTAAAGAGGACATTAAAGTATCAGTTACTCATCGACCATTAGTCTAACATATTTAGTGTTGCTTCCAATTTTTTTTATATGCAATTTATTAAGAACTACAATAACCAGGACTATAGTATTTTCCAGGATACTGTATTGTCATATTAGTGGTCTTTGTACTCAAAGTAATATGATTTACTTTAGATAAAGGAGAAATATGGGCAAAATGTATTTTAAAATACTGTAAATAGCCATGTAACTGAGTTGTTCTGCGAATCAGATCAAACATTTTAGTGTCAAGTGGCTCGAGTGGCTTTGCGGTTTTGAGAGTTTCCATCCTTAGTTCACTCTGCCGTGTGACTAAGTGAATACTGAATGTCAAAGACTTCAGCCACTTAGTGGAACAACTATGAGACCTTTCCATTTGACCTTGATTGTATGTTTGATACATAAAAGGCTTTATTATAAGATTATTATAAAAAAATATTATAAGTTTAAAAAGAATGTATGACAGAAAATTTGCCATTTAAACCATTTTAAAGTATACAGTAAATGCTGATTATGAAGCAGACAAAAATGGCTAGTTTCCTTAGTAAGAGCTTATTTACCATATAGTTTTATACAGTCTGTAAAGTTTTTATATTCATCCCCAAATTTACACTCACTTCCTTAATCCAAAAGTATCAAATCACATGACTAACATGCCAGTCATTAGTAGCACATTTGGTCTCATTCAGTCAAATTTGTGTTCAGTATGAAGTTGCAGTGTTCCAAGCAATCACTTGATTACAAAAAAACAAATTGATCAGATAGCATTAGTAACTGAAATATATAACTGTTAATATAGTAAGCTATCAACAGTGAGTTGTTTATATGTGATACCTGGTTGCCTATTTACTTTATATATAATACAGTGGATGCAACAAATAGCTCTTGGTTAGCTGTGACTTTTTTTATTATTATGCATGTACTACAATTTATAAATGACTTGTATTAAAAATATATGTCTTTTCTTGCTATGCTAAATAAACAGTATATACAAAATTAAACATCATAAAGTGTCTTAATAAAGTGTTGGGCCACTAATAGCTTTACTGCACATTAGCATCGATTACAATACTACACGTTTCTGGAACTATACTGGAGAAATTCTCTTAAAAGATTGATAATGATGGTAGAGAATGACATCTAACATATCAGACTCCTATAGATGCACTGGGATCTTGTGACTGAAGACCACAGCGTATGATTTACATCACATTTGTAGTCATCAAACCATTCAGTGAGACCTCATACCCCACGAGTGAGGGCACTGCCATGCTGGAAAAGACCATTCCCATCAGGATAGAAACATTTCATTACCAGATAAAGGTGAAAGTTAGAAGAACCTTGTATTGATCTGCAGTGACCCTTTGTAATAAGGGTACCGGTTAACACAAACCATTCAAGCACATTGCCTCCTACAACACAACATACTGTTCCTCAACCAGTGTCCTCGAACTTGTAGTCTGTCTACATTTATGAGTGTAACTAGTGTTAGACTAAAAAAGTGGTAAAAATATGTCAAATCAATATTTGGTGTGTCTACCCTTTGCACAACGAATTTTTGTTTTTAGATATGCTGCTGTGCGGTTTGTAAACTTGTAAAACTGACACAGTAAAGCTGTTCTGATGGCATGTGGTGGCCCAGTACCTTAGTAAGACACTTTATGCTGTTTTTCCTTTTAATCTGTCAAAATTCTGTATGTTGAATATAATACACACACACGCACACACCCACACCCACACGCACATTTTTGTATTGCTATATATGTGAGGACATTCTGTTGACCTAATTAACACAGCTAATTATTGTTATGCCTAACCCTAATTCTAATCCTAACCTTAACCTCACTAATTAAAAGGTAACTTTTTGCCTCTTTTATTTTTGTAAAACAAAAAACAAAACAAAAAACAACAACCACAAAACTCACTTTCCTCATGGGGACCAGACTAATAACACAAAAGATATTCCTATACTTATGGAGATTTTTAGTCCCATGCAAGATATAAAAATATGCACGCACACACACACACACACACACACACACACACACACACGCATGTGGATACAAATTTACTTAGTAATGCATTCTGGTAAAGTTGATTTAATTAATACCAGTACATACTAGCCACAGACATCTCAGTTCATGGTCATAGATAGAATTTTCAGTACCTCTGCTTCTTCATTTACATATATTACAGTGACCAAAAACTATAAACAAAAAATAAACATGATCACTATATGAATATTGCTTCATAATATCATTGCTTAAACTGCAATGGCAATGTCTGTTCAGAAAATTGTTAATTAATCATAATTTTCTAAACTACACCACAGCAAAAAGGACAAGTCTTACCTCTGCTCTCTGCTTTCAATAAGATTGGTCCACCATGTAAGCCACATCAGTAATGGCAGAAACAAACACATCCACTGTTGTCTACACACACATCATCTTAGAAAAGCGATAGCTAAAAATTGAAGTTGAGATGTTGGCTAAACGGAGGAAGTCGACATATATACTGCTGAGTAAGTAATTATATATCTCCTCCTATAGTAAGTTCTATTTCTGACAGCTTGGGGGTGGGGGGTGGGGGGGTTTAAGGAAGTTCAGGACATGCAGTCTTTTTCTTTCTATGCTCTGAGGCTTCCTGAGCATAACCACAAACTATTTTCTCAACCTAAGTGTTATGCAGTTCATTGCAAAACCATCTTGTAGACCATACTTCTAAGCGCTGTGGACAAACATGTGTTAATGTGCTTTTAATAAACTGTATTAAACTATGCAAAAAAAAATCTGCATAATAAAACCATACTTGTTAGGTTCCCTCAGTGTAAATGTGGGGAATAACTGGTGTGTAAGACATAAACTGAAACAACAGCCAGTATTAATTATATAGCATTCTACATCTCAGTCATGCGGCTGAACATTTTTGAGAAAAACCATATACTTATTTACTGTCCACTTTAATAGGAACACTTGTACACCTGTTCATTCACATAGTTATCCAATCAGCCAATCATATGGCAGCAGCATAATGCATAAAATTATTCAGAGGCACGTCAAGAGCTTCAGTTAATGTTCACATCAAACATCGGAATGGGGTCCTTCTCCTCTGAGCTCTCTCGTCTCTCATCGACAAGGTGTTTCAGCCTGCAGACCCCCCTCACATAGGATGTTTTTCCACACCATTCTGTGTAAACTCTAGAGACTTTTGTGTGTGGAAATCCCAAGAGATCTGCAGGTTCTGAAAAACTCAAATCAACCCACCTGGCACAAAAACCATGCCACTTTTACCTGAAGCTCTTGACCTGTATCTGCATTTATGCATTGTGATTCTGCCATATTATTGGATAACTGCATAAATGAGCAGGTGTACAGGTGTTCCTCTTAAAGTGAACGGTTAATGTATATGATAAATCATCATAAAGCAAAGTGAATTTAGCTCGTGTAGCTTTTTGCTCCACAGTAGTAGTGGAGTGAAGCAGGTGAGTAACACACATCATTCTAAATGCACCTGACTGTAGTAAAAAACATCTGTTCAAATAGACCATAGCAATAATTGTACTATGTTCAATGATAGTGTGTCATATTTAAGCTAATTCAAGCTAATTTAAGCCACACCGAATGAATTCTGTGCTTGACATGGTCATTTGTTAACAATTCAATTCAATTCAATTGTCCCAAAGCAGCTTTACAAAGAGAAAAAAAACCCCAAACATAATTTATAGGTTTTATCCCTTACTGTTATCCCAAATGAGCAAGCCGATGGCGATGGTGGCAAGGAAAAACTCCCTTAGAAATTAAGAGAAAGAAACCTTGAGAGGAACCAGACAGTGCAAAGAGTTCAGGATTGCCATTTCTTAGCAACACTTCACTCTTGAGACTTCCTGTAGGCCATGTTAAGTGGCACAAATTAATAAGATACACATTTTCTGTTAGCGTTTATAATGCTTCTTAAACTTCCGACTAAAAACTTGCTTTCACTGCTGACCTACAGTGGTATGTGGAAATACTTAGTGAAAGACTAACCTGTCAGTTCAGCTAATGAAAAAAGTACAGATGGTTTCAAAAACCATTAATAAGTAACAAATACACAGTGGTCACAATTAGCCTCTGCAAAAGTTAGTATACATTTTAATAACCTATATCATGTTTTGTTCAAATGTATAAAACTATATTTATTCCTATGTCACACAAACTGTTCTCAAAATGTTTTCTTTTTGCCTGGGGAGGGGGATTGGCTACTCAAACATACTTATACTTTTCATAAATTATTATGAAATTCATCAATATCGTTTGCACCACGTCGTCACTCCACATGGTGGCATTGTAGCCCTTTTTATACAAAGAGGCAAGCATTTTTTTTTGTTATAAAGCAACGTTAGAACTGCCAAACTCTATCCATGCACCAAGAGGATTATTGCATGTTTAATGAACACTATAAGTAGCTACATACAAGTGATAAATCTAAATCTTGTTTATCAGACTATTGCTTCTTTCCTTTTAAGCTGAGTTGGGTTGTCAGGAAGACCTGACTGTAACATTTCTGTGACATTAACCATTTGTCCCAAAAGCACTTTGAGTCACTGCCAGAGGAACCACGGTGCCAGTAATTTAGTACAAAAGGGACTAAAGGAGGCTCATACTTCGGTAGCCCTTTTACAGTATTAATCACAAGGAATAATACATACCACAAGGCAAGTATAGACGGCATCTCTAACTACGAACGCACAGTGAAGTAAAGATCAGCTGCACAGGCAGAAACTGCGCTGAAATAAGGAAGTTTATGAAGAAACCGCGGGTGTGGCTTCTCTCTGCGTTCACAGAGGCACACTTCTGCACTAAATAGTAGGGTGTTATAATAGTATGGTGGCCTATTGTTCTTTCACACTCTTTAGTAGGGAAGCACGCGTCTGGGGACGTAGTGTCTTGCTAGCAGTCTCTCCTGGCCAATAGTAGAAGTTGGCACCAATCTGCTGTTTGGGTAGCTTTATATTGACAACTTTACTAAAAAACAAGACCACAAAGAAGAAATGTCTCCAGAGCAGCTTTGAACAGGTCAGTCAGTCATTCGGTTAAAGTTTTCTCTTAGTAAATTACCTTCACCGTTAATTGTTTAGATAAGGCACAACCTGACTACGCGTAAATACACAGGAAGTTAGGAGACAGGATCTCATATGCAGTTCATTTAACGATACTCAGTGATATCTCGGTTTTTTTTTTTAAAAAACAACGGATTCACTGGTAACAGACTTAGTTTATTCTGTAACAAAATATTTGTGGTGGAAACAAAATGATGCTTTTTAAGATCACTGAGCAGACTGTCGCACGTGACCTGGACGTGTCATTAGGTGCCTGTGTAGATAGATAGTCTATAAAATTAAACCCAAATCTATTTCTGAAACTAATGAAGTGATTTTTTCCGACCAACTTCTGTCCTCCAGGTGTTTTATTCTACAAATTTCATCACAATATCAGAGATTTCTATAGCTCTTACGAAAGCAAAGGGATAAAAGTATTCAACTGCTGTCATTAAGTAGGCTGTTCCTATCATACATAAAAAAAAGACCTGGCATATTGTTTATTTTGCAAGTTATATAACTTTGATTGAAAGCAATAAATCATTGCATACCATATAGTAATATTTTGATATGATTTAGATCACTTTTATGTCTAATCTTATTTAATTTAATGAAAACCTGCATGCCTTTTTCATTTATAATCAAGATACTTCAGATTGTGTTTGGACTGTTGTGTGCATAGGCTCTTCCTTTCAGCTCAGACAGTTTGGTTCGGTTTGAGTTTGAAGTAAGTGTAATGAATAGAAATGCATAAAGAAAGATTTCCATCGACAATATGCTACATTTGTCACAAATGTAATATAATTAGGCCTGTAATAGGATACAGCAAATAAGGACTCTGAAATAGGGCTGTACAGTTTCTGGTTCAGGGGCCAAGTGGGGAGCTGATCAATAGTGGGTGCTGGGGCACCACCTCCTTCAGGTTATCAAGAGAAGAGGGGCTACTTAAACACAAGTTAATTAAGTTAGTTTAGTTTAGTTGTACTAATTGCCTGGTAGTCATGTTAGCATTTATCATGTACACATTTCTGTGGGAATACATATACTTCCTGTGTGTGGGGCCCTGACCAAATGGCCAAGCGACTTAGACTTCTGGAAAGGAGGTGACTTGAGAGTGCTCTCTAACTGGCTTCTTTCAGATTTTTCCTGGGATGCAAGTCTCTGTGACCTGAACATAGCCACTTTTATTGGTAGCGTATCAGTAATTTTTAAAATTATTATTATTTATAAAATTTTTTTTTTATGTGATTGGATGATTCTTGATCGATTGTTAGTCAGGTTGTTAGTTGAGCGGTACTGCAGGAGATGAACCACCAAGTTTTCAGGTTGGTGCAGCATTTGTTCAAAATTTATTTCATATTTACAAAAATACCTTTACAAAGCCAATTAAATGAAAAATTAAATAAAAAATTCAGCAACAGGCAAGTGGCTGGGGATGGGCTTGCATGTATGGTTTGTGTTGTTTGCTATAACAGTGCATTAAATTGTCTTAAATTTGATGCACTATACTGGCATTGAGCATATATATATATATATATATGTTACTTTTAAATGTTTAAAACTTTTAAAACTGTGCTTTGTGTGTGTTTGGTGGCGTTCACATTTGAATATTATTGATAATAAACAGATAATAATCTTGACAGTTAAACTCACGTTCATGCTTTAACAGTTGAATTTTCCATTTTTTTGCTAAGCAGTGGTGATGTGTGCTTATATCACCTTTTGAATGAAGATTTAGCAATTACATTCAGTCTTACTGACATGATTTTCAGTTTGGTTGCACCATCAACTGCCTCAAGTGTTTAAAATGGAAAAGAAAATTAATAAGAAATAAAACAGACACCAACTGGAATAAGTAAAGTTATGGAAACTGGAGTTATGGAAATTTTGCTTATGCTCATGGGTTTAGTCCATGTTCCATGCATTTTTTCACTAAAGCAAAACCTGAGAGGCTTGTCCAAAACCTGAAATGTAGCAAAGTCCTAAATATTTACAGACAATCTTTCTGTGAATTTTCACCATTATGTATTTCCAAAACCAAAATACAGTGAACTCATTGATATTTATACATAAAAGAAATGCATTCTCCAAGAAAATACATTTTCCCTGTTATGTGCCCTTTATTGTGATGTGAAACTGTAAAAAGTTATAGTTTCACTGTAGCCCTACACCGTAGTACAGTATTGTTGCTACAAACAGTAAAAACATAAGACACAGGATTTACGCACATAGCAGGGCATTTTCAATTGCTTGCACCTTTAGCTTCTTTTTAACTGGTGTGTCTTAATCAGAGTTTTCTCATCAGCTATGAGCTGTTTTTTGTCATTTATTTCTTTTTTTGTTTGTTTGTTTGTTATTTTTTAATATATATTTTGCTACATTTTGCTATGCCAGGAAGTACAACAGATCTAAAAGAGGTGAACAGGAAACCAGCTCTGCATTTCTGAACTTCAGTGAGATACTGTGTTGTTGTTTGTTACAGTGGTTCTTTTTTGCTTGGTTTGTTTTCACTAGTTGCAGAAAATTAAACATTAAAAAACACAGCGATAAATCCTCTTCACCTGACCCCAGACAAATAGTTTTATAATGAACATGTTTTCCCATATGAAAAAAAAGTTTCACTTCCTATTGTGATTGTCATATGGTTTTGAAAGGAATTATACATTGTTATTGAATACACTTCCAGTGCATATTATCCCCTTCAAATTCACACCCATAATGTCATAAGCAAAGACAAATATACACTGATCAGCCATAACATTAAACCCACTGACAGGTGAAGTGAATAACATTGATTATCTTATTACAATGACATCTGTCAAGGGGTGGGATATATTAGGCAGTGAAAAAGAGTGAGTACTCAAAGTTGAAGTAAGTGTTAGAAGTAAGAAAAATTGGCAAGCATAAGGAAAACCATTTGTCCATCATTAGGAGATTGAGAGTTTGAGCCTGGATGAATCTGTAGCTGCCCGTGGCCAGGAGTACAGAGAGCAAAATTGTCTGTGTGGGAGGTGTAGCCTGTGTTCTCGCCTACATCAATCACAGTGACACTAACCAATCATGGGCATCTGTGAGACTAGTGTCATTATAAAAGATATTGCCACTGGTTGGGAACATTTCACACAAAAATCTTTGTCAGTCTTTGTAGCAATCATGGTGAATTTATAGAGGATTTTGCAAGTTGTGAGTCCAGCACAAGGGCGAATCATAATTATGGAGAATTGAAGATTATTCACAAAGAAGAATAGGCCAAAACTGAACCACAGTGCAGCAAAGACGTAAATACTTGTTACTGATGCTGGTAATTTTTCCTATTCATTTCATTTTTAAAAGAATATATTTGTTTATGCTATGAATACACACTTGTTTTGTTCATATTTATGTACGTATATAAGTGCAAACTCAGAAAGCATTATGTGTATGTTAAATAGCAAAAACAAAATGTCTGAATACTTATTTCCCTCACTATAACTATGATCTGTGTGCGTCATGATGAGGTAGGGTTTATGTCATGTGCTAGCATGTTGGAATCTCAGCATTTGTGTCAATGAGCCTGAATTTTGTAATACAAGACTTCCGTCTGTTATGCCAGACTTGTGTCTTTATTACCTGTTCTGTGGGATGAGATATACAACTCCCTTGATCTCTTCACAGCAGTAAAGCCTTTTGTTACCCCCTTACGGCAGATTTAATGTTGAGATGAAGAGGCCTCGTTTATGACAGCCTATGTGGAGATGTCTGGAGACAGCAGAACACTGTCCTGGAAACCAGTGCCTGGTGAACCACAGCAGAAGTGTAAAGGTCCCTCTGAAGCACTCAGCGAGAATGCAGGCACAGTGAAGATCCTCAAAGTGTGCTTCATTAGCAACAGCTTCAATCTGGGAAAAAACTTTAAACTTGTAAAATGTGACAGTTCCTGGGAAATAAAGGTGGGATTTTCTTTTGGTATTTGATTATACAAATTCAGTCTTATTCTGTATAAATTGTACAATTTAAATCCTATAGGACACTTATAGGATAAGTAACAAACCAGTATTGTTATTAGAAACGTTCATCACAAGTACTGTAATGGCCCATTCTGGTGTTATGGATGTGATATTTAAACTCATACAAACTTACAAAGAGTCTCATTGCCTTGACAGTTTACACATCTTCTTGCATCCCATGGGCATTTATTTCCATATTACACATACTGTATATAGAAATGTACAATATAACATGTATGGACGTGACTCATATATATTATTTTTGGTAGATAAAAAATGTTTAGAATCGTGAAAACTTTTACAGGACATTTCATAGACATACAGTAAATGCAAAAGCCTTAGACATCTGTAAGCCTTTAAATACAATAAACTAGACATACAG
>JAOVVH010000002.1:16711230-16725650 GCA_028566435.1 Scorpiodoras heckelii
TTGTTTAACACTTTTAAGTTTACTACATGATTCCTTATGTGTTCCTTCATAGTCTGGATGACTTCAGTATTCATTTATAATATAGGGAAAAAAAGAAAAAAAAAGAAAAACATTAAATGAGAAGGTGTGTCCAAACTTTTGACTGGTACTGTATATATATAATATATTCACACAAAATGCTGCTGCATTGATAATAGCTGTTGTGATGCTAATGTATTTATACAGAAAGCCTTTTTAAGCCTCCAGCATTGTCTTTAAAACAAAATGCAAGATATGCATTTGTTTTGAAGTTCCCTTTATATCATCTTTTTTTTGCTGTGTTCAAAGCTGACTATAACAATGACTGATGCATCTGCAGTGATGTCTGTTTTAGTTATCACTGCACCAAGAAAGACACAAGACAAGCATCTTTTATTGGTCATGTACACTTGATATTAGTATAGTAGCTATAGCTGAGCTACAGAAACCAGAAAACAAAAATAATCTTTATCTTGTCTAAACCATGCACCACAAACTCCATTTAGAAAAAAAGAATAAAGTCTATGACTATTATTTCATGACACAATGAACATCTACTGCTATATATTATTCATCAGGGCCCTTGAGACTAAACTGTTTAGCAAAAATGGTCACATCAGTTTAAGTTATGTACACTTTCCATCTTCAGATAGGTGAATAAAACCTGTTCCAGACTGAATGATGATAGTTAGCCTTAATCCTTTCTCACACTCACACTCACACTGCACAGGTGATCGGATTATCATGACGCAAATACTATTTTGGCTGTTGAACTCAGCAAAAGCCAAGGCACACATCTATCCTGATGCATGCATAACAAAACAACATTAAGAATTTCAAATAATTTATAAAAAATATATAGCTGAGCAGTCTGAGTAGCTATGGTCACTTATGAGTTATAAATATTTGCTTTGGTGTAAGCTTTACAGCAATGTTCAATTTTTATTTCAATTTTCATATTTTCTTAAACATTCAATAGAGCAACAATAGTCTACAAATACTGGTCAAGTGCTTTAAGTACCATGCATTAATAGAGGCTTAAAGGTGTCAAATGCAGTACCAAGCCAACCAATGAAGCAGCATCAGAAAATCTAATCCAGAATTAAAACACAAATTATTAAATAGCACACATTTTCTTTTGTACTCAAACTTCTCAGTGTAAAGCGTCAGTCAAATGTCTTCATTAGTTCTCACGGTCTTTACTATATAATCACAACAACCATACTCATTTATACAGCATGTTCAGTATATAATTATATATCTCACCTGATTTTTTTTTTCATGAAATTGCATTTTACACACAAATATTTAAGTGAATATATTCAAGTAAATCTTTAAACATTTTAAAGATTTCAAAAACCCTGATGAAAATCTGACAGAAAAAATGTTCTGTAAAATATGTACAGTAAAGCAGTCTATGAAATGTTATGTGTATTTGTATTCTGGGCTGTAAGTCAGACAGTATAACAAATGTTTTTCTAGTTGTCTCCGCTTTAAATTGTTTGTATGTTGTTTATGTGTATTTTTTGTAATCATTTATTTTTAAAACGTTTTCTTTAAACTGTTTTGGTCATAATACCTCCTGAATCTGCACTGTGACTTTGCACATAATATTAAAATGTATTGAAATGGAATAAAGCAATTATTTTCATTTGAAGGTATTTTCACTTCATTTCAGAAACCAAAATCTCAGTGAGTTGTCTCAATGCAGAAATATTATTGAAAGATAAAGTGCATGTATTAAGGTCAAGTTCAGTTCATCCATTTTAACCTGGATTTCTCTGAATATTCTTTGTTTAGTGATCCTCACTGTTTGTCTCTTAGGTGTCCTCGTAATTTATCCAATAAATAACTATAAATCTGGATGATTAAAACTTTCCATAAAACTCTGAATATCCTGTAGCTTTTCTTGCACTGTCAAATCCTTGAAGTATTCCAATGATGCTGTTTGGGATTCAGCTGATGTTTTTGTTATCTGTGTAATACGTTTACAGTCAGAATCATCACCACAGATTTGATCAGGACCCCCTGATTGGTTCTCAATACTCTCTGCTCTCATGTCATTTGGATGCTTTTCATCAATTCCACAATCATCCATGTCTGCCTGGTCACCATCCTCCTCAGAGACCAGCTGTCCTGCCACAGATACAGATATAGTCTCTTTCTTTTCAGTTGGCTTCTGAATATATGTATTACTCTTGCTTTCATGTGACTCCTTTCCAACCTCACTTTCTGCCTCAGTAGATTCACTTGGATTTTTATCTGCACTATTTTCACTGGACATCTTAGATTCACTCTGTCTTGTATACCATCTTCTTCTTTTTTCGACCTTTAATGATTCAAGCTATTTTATTCCTTCTGGGCTTAGTTTCAGTTGCAGCAGCAGGCACATCATCTTGTGTTCACTCGTCACTTGTAGCATTACTATTCTCAGCTTCTCCTGATTCATCCCAGGGTGTCTTGCCTTCTTGGGCCGATTGTGTTTCCTCTCCTGTTCTGCTTTCTGTTTTCTCACACTCTTCTGGTATCTCTGCTTTCTTTGTAATCTTGTCGCTTTCCTCTTCTTCAGCTTCCTCAGTTTCACTCTCTTTATTAGTTTCGCCTTCAGACACCTCTTCTTCAGTTCTTTCATCATTTGATTCTTTTTCCTTCACTGGATTCCCTTCAACCTCTTCAGTCTCACTGCTTTCTGTTTCTTTTCTTTCTGCAGCTACTTCACCAGGTGAATCTTTTTCCACTGCTACCTCTTCATCTGCTGTTGTATCTCCCTCTGTTGCCTCTTCTTCCTCTTCATCCTCTCTATTCACTACTTCCTCATTCTTCTTATCTGTGCTCTTGTACTCCACATCCTCTCCCACTTCATGCCTTTCCCTCTTTGTTTTGCTTTCTCCATCATCTGCTCTATCAATGCTATTATCAAACATTTTTGCTTCTGCTGGCTGCCCATCATCTGCATCTCCAGGTGGCCCTTCCTTCACTGCCCTCCACCCTCCATCATTTATTAGGCCTACATCTTTGTCTTGATTCACACAAGCCTGAATTCCATGCTCTTTTATGAGTTCATCCTTAATCTCCTTCTCCATAAGGCTATCATCTTCACCTATCTGGCTTATTTTGACCTCCTCATTAAGCACTAAATTATTTTTATCTTGGATATTGCTACTGTCAGTACCCTCAGTCTGAACTCTTTGTACTGGCATAGTAAAAGCAGGATCCTTCTTTGTTTGCAAGATTTTCCGAAGATCAAAATCCTTAAGAACTGGAGCTACTCTCAAAGCTTCAGCACACTGAACTCTAGATACCATCTTCTTTTTCACGCATGTGTCACATGGACAGTATTCATCTTCACTGCGCTGGTCACTGAATTCAGTACCTGAAGCAGCATTTGTGTCTTCAGATCTTGAAGGTTTAATAAGCTTATTCTGCATCACTTTCAGACGTCTTCGCCGTTGCTCAGTTTGGACGGTAGAATTTCTAGAAAGCATGCTTATTGGCGGTCTTGGTGTTCTGCCAGCTCGACTTTGGATTTTCTGGAGCTCTCGATTTATAGTACACTGAATCCTTTTATGAACCTCTTCCTTCAGTTCACTGATCATTATATCAAGTGTCTCATTGTCATTTAAATCCCACCTCACTTTGAACTCAGCTATTGCATTTGCATAGTGAGACATAAATTGCTTTTCCAGTTTCTTTAACAAGCTCAAAACCCATACTGGATCTGGGTCTTGTGAAATTCTCTTATTTAACTGACCTTTCGTATCTGATGATGGTGTTCTAGAGTTGTTGTTTTCTGGTGGATTTGTTTCTTTGACAGCAACTGATTTAACAAGCTCATTATTCTCAGAGGTCCTCGTGGAGAATGTTGAAGTTATTTCCTTAATATTTATATGTTCATTTGTCTGAAGGACTTCATCTGCGGCTTTAAGGCCTTCATCTTTTTGGTTTTCCTCATTTAGTTTTTCATGTTCAGGGCTGCATCGAACCCTCTCAGCAATGTCTGGAGTTATAGGATCTGAAGAGACAAGTGAAGTATTTATGTTTTCTGGTGTAGCAGATAAAGAGTAACATCCATCCCCTATAACAGCATCTCCTTGAATCTGTGGGAAGGTCTTCTGTTCAGCGATTATTGCTGTTTCTGAGTTTTCAAGCTCACCACTGATGCTTCCTTTGCCAGACCCTATGGAAATGCTCCTTACATCTACCCCTGATGAAGACCTCAAGTTCAACTCATCTTCTGCTGAATGAATTTTTATTGTATGCTTGTCTTGCACAGCTTCAGAGGGCCTGTTAACCCAGAGTGACTGGAGAGTGCTTATTATTTCACTGTACTTGTCATATATCTTTGGATCTGGGTCAATCACATGTAAATTAGCAAGGCAGTCTAGTAGTCCTTTGGCTGATGTGCTTAATTTTCTCCCATATGTTGGTGAAACTTCAGGCAAACTATTGCATCTATCCAATTTTGGGCTTAAGAGGACCTTCATGACCTGTATCGAGGACTGACAATTGTTTGTTAAACTCTTTCTCTTAGTTGATATAGGACTGAGATGATTGCAGTCACTGTTGGCTGCAATAGTTTGAGATGTCTCAGTACATGCCAGTTTTGCATCACAGATGGTATTTTTATTTTCTGTAACAGGATCTGTACATGCAGGCCCAACTAGTTCTCGAAATTCTTTCATTTTCGGGGGGTTTTCAGACGGTTCTCCAATTTCCTTTTGAAAACATCCGTCTTCTTTCACAGCAGGTATGTGAAGAATTGCATCATGTTGCTCATGGAATTCATCCTCCATTTCATACATAGGACCATCAGTTGGTATATTTTTAAGCCAGTCTTTTACAACATCCATAGGCGATGCATTAGGTAAACAAGATGGTATCAGCATTTCCTTACCATGATCCTCAGTTTTGTTCTGTGATGTGGTGCTAATTTTCCTTTGTTTATAGCTGTTCGTTTTACAGTTACTGTCAATATGCTGCATTTCTTTAAGGGCATACATTTTGTCTGATGTCTTTGATCGTGATCCTCTACTTTCTGGTTTTGCATCAGTATTCTTTTCCCTTAATAGATCTGGACTGTGAGGCAAAACACCATCACCTTTAGAATCCAGAGTGGCCCAGTTTTGTGACACGTCAGACTTAGTGACATATTCATTCCTGGTGGGAGTTTTCTTGTATGATTTAGGTGTTTTTAAAGCAATCACACTAGCAGAACTGATAAATTCAGTTTTCCTGGCATCTTTTATTTCCAGGTTTGAAGATCTTTCCTTGCTCTTTGTAGTACATTGATCTTTAGATGTAGCAGCACTGTGGGTGGCCACCTTGCCCAAGCTTATTTTATTTTGACTACATTTTGAAGAACCAGATATGGTTAAAGCTTTGCTTATTTCACCCATATCTGTGTTTTTACTTGCTTGAGTATACCTTTTTATTGTTGAAGTGTTTTCACTGGGTGAGTTCTGTTGTGATTTCTCTAATGACACTGACAGTGCAGACGGCACTCTATGATTGCAGTCATTCTGCAGATCCACCTTGCTCTCGGTCTTTGATTTGGTTGATATGATACTTTCAGATTCAGCTCCTGAGTTAACTTCAGAATTCTTGCATGACTTTTGCATGGGATTAGACAATTTTGAGTTATCTGAAACTGTAGAACTTACAGACACAGCAGTTTTGACCCCCTCTCTGGTTTCTGTCTTTGCTGAACTGTTAAGAGCTTGATCTAATGTAGAGGGTTTAGAGACAAATTTCTCTGACAAACATCTAGGCTCATCAAATATTTGTGACACATTGCTCATTGATTGTTCATTGTGGTCCTCAGACTTCTCTTCTGCACCAAGTCCAACAGACACAGAAGCTGTTGATGTTGGATTTAATGGTTCATCTAGCAGGCCATGTGAAGCTGGAGTGCATGATTTTGTAGATTTGGATTTTCCTGAGGGACTATTTGACACTCTTCGAACACATCTGCTTGAAAAGCACTTATGTTTTTTAGACACTGTTGATTTTGAAGCTGCATTATAATGACCAGATTTTACACTTAACACCTGATTATTGTTTCTAACTGTAACTGGTGACTTTGGTGTGCTTGATGCTTGAGATATTTTTTTCATTTTGGGTGATGGAATGGCCACTGGTAAGGAATTCTGTGCACTACACTTTGCATTATCTGTTGGTTGTCTAGTTTCTAGCCCTGCAGACATATCAGTGAGTTCCATCTTTGACTCTAAATCTCTCTCTGAGCATGCATTTGATTTTACTGAAACGTTGGAACTCTTGGACTTCCCTGAATGTACTTTTTCATAAAGAGTGTCTGTAACAGGGTTTGGAGAAACTGCTGGTGAGACAGTTGCAGTGTCTTGAATGTTGTGTGATTTATGAGACTTTTTAGAAGAGTGTGTTTTAGCTGATATTGCACTAGGGACTCTTTCTTTAGTGTCCATATCAGAATCTTGTATTACATTATCTGCTTCTGTTACATTTTCCTGGACCCTTTTCCCTATTTCCTCAGCAATTAGATTTTCTAGTCCAAATGTTGTCAGTTCATCTGGCATGTCTATCTTTTCAGATCCAACTGATTTCACTGACATGACACTTTTGGTCCTTTCTTCTACATCCTCCACATCAGCATTTTCAGAAATCATTTCTTCAAAAGATGACCTCCCACATGCAAGCAGGTTCGATTTATTGGATTGTTTTGAATCAGCAGAACAATTTGATAAATCAAACAAAGCACTCTGTGAGCAAGCATGCCTGACCTCTGCCTCTGTTCTATTATTTTGAACAGGTTCAATATTCTCAAGTATGTTTGAAATAGCAGAATCGCTTTGTAGTGCACAATATGTACATTTGTTTGATCTCTCAGACACGGGCGACTTAGATGATCTCTGATCAAGTGACTTAACCTCACCATCTTCTTCAGCTACCTGCACTGGTATATCATGACCTGGTAGTGTTGCTATTAACTTTCCGCACCCACCACAACAAGGGCATACTGTGGACTTATCTGAGAAACATGTGTATGTTGACATGGCACTTATAGCTCTATTCCCCCTCTTTGTTTCCTCCTTGCATGCTTTCTGAGCACCACTGTCTGAAATCACCGTCCTTGGGGAATTTGTTCTTCCTTGTGTTTTATTAGATACTTTGCAATTATCAGACGTTGAATTGCGAACACTTTCCTTTAAATCGCCCATCACAGCAGATTTCACAAAGCTTGTTGTTGCTTCTCTGCATTGGCTGCAGCAGCAGGATTCATACCTTGAAGACACTTTTGAAACTGAAGATTTTACATTATCCATGCTATCAGTGTCTGCAATACTCTCCTGGGGCACTTCTGGTGCTTCAAACATGCTTTTGTACATTTTAGATCTGCATGCATCACCAGAGCCGTTTGAGACCTTAAATGGTATGGAGGATGAACATAAATTTTGTGACTGTTGACTGCCGTAGCAGTGTACACATGTAAATTGTTTATGCTCTTCAGATGCTCTTGATGTGCTTGCGGAAAGGTCATCATAATCAGTGTCCTCATCTTTTTTGAATGACTGGATGATGGAGAAGTTGCTGGTAGCAGAAATCACATGATCTGCTTCTTTTGTGACTTTGCTCAAATGTTCAAATTCTGCATAATCTGTTTTTCTATTATCATTATGGTGACATTTTTTCCCAGTATTACTCTCCAATGTGTCAGTAGGTATATTACACTTTGTGGTGCTGGTTGATACCTCACTCCTACTGCAACAACGACTTATTGAGCAATATTCAATTCTTGTGTCCCCCTCCTGAATAGTCTGTTGGAAGCAAGATGCCTTCTCTACCACACGTTCAGTATATTCCTCACTGGACCTGGAAATTGTATACACACTGTCCACAGATGCATTTTGGTCAATAATTTTGTCAGATGATCCATCAAAATTTGATGAACTCCTAGTTCCACTGTTTCCACCATCCTTGTATAAGGGGTTTTTCCAAATGTCAAACCCATGACTATGGTTGCAGCAATTTTGACAGTAGGATTCCATTTGAATGCATTTTGTTGAACAGGCCTCCTCAGCTTCACATTCAGTGCTAGACTCTGGTTCAGAGTATACAACTTTGCCTTGTAGACAGTGAGGGTCTCCTTCTTGTAAAGAAATACATTCCTTTGTAGATGTTGGTAATTTCTTGATTTCAGTGGACCACTGAAGAGTTTCATCATTGACTAGGTGGAAACGAACTTTCATTTCAACAGACAAACTGCCATCTTTGTTGACAAGAACCCTTTTTTCGACGTCATCATTCATTATGACTTCCTTTGTAACACAACCCGACTGCCCTGGTGTCATGCCTGGTCCGTTTGGGTAAGATTTTTCTGATGATAGGGAGAACCTTGTAAATTTGTTACCTGAATCTGACCTTGGATGGATGATACTTTTCTTGGTCTCTGGTCCAAAGTTCACTGTAAATACAATATGATACATCATAATGAACAATTTGTTTTTAAACAGTTTAATAATCAATGTATTGTCTCATCCCTTGTTACTGATATCTATTTATACAGTATAATTTATATCTCCAGGCAGTACCATTTTTCTTGCTGTCGTGGCCTTCACTGTAGATGCTGGAGTGTGACCTTGCACCAATCCCAGGCAACTTCTCCTCTGAGTTCTTTCTCAGATTCTCCAGAAGTAAGGGCTTGAAGGGCTCTCTGCCCACACACACCAGCACACTGGGACATTGCATCAGGCTTTGCATACTATCAATCTACAGGAGTCCAAATATAAAGTCAGTACACAGGTGGTATACATAAAACTATGCTTTTTAAGCTTTAATCTGTATGTTATTTCTTTTATTCTATAAGTGCCATCAATAATTTGTTATCATTTGAAACATATTCCCTTCAGCTCACCTGATTATGTTCATTTTTTAACATTTTTTGATTATATTGATTTTTAACATTTATGCTTTTTCAATGATAAAAAATCTAATTAATAGGTTATTAATTTTAAGAAAAGCATTAGATTAGATTACAAATTAAGCACATTTACCAGGCTAAGACCAGGCTAAAGAACAAGAAACCCTATGTTCCATGAAGTTTTAGCAATACTAACTATTGTTCAGGAACAGAAATTGTGGCAAACCTTCCGTCCTTCCAAGGTATACAGCTTCCTGACGTGGCACTGCATGAGTTCTGAAATCTCATCCATAAAAACACGAAGACTGCGAGCTTTCTTTCTGCTCAAAACGATAGATTTTCTCACTTCTGGATCACTGTTTTTCACCAGCACAATCCTCTTTGGTTGTCGGTGGTGGCCAGAATGTTGCGTAGGTGGCTCAACAGGTCGGGAAGGCTTTCTCTGGGTGTTAAGTGGGTAGCTGTGGTGCCAGACAGCAGGCCGCTTCCCTGTAGCCTCCATATCGATTGGCTTAACCTGCTGGCGATCAGAGCACAAGTAGCAGGCCCTGTCCTGTAATTGCTCCAGACTCTGAATAGTGTGAGTTCCTTTGGGTGTAGTGATTGTGCGCACACCAAATGGCAAAGGCATTTTCTGTGAAAGGTCATCCAGCAAGGCATTAAAGCATTTGAAGCTTCGCTTATGAATGGGCATCCTGATACCACCAAACTGGGTGTCTCCACTCTTGTAGAAAGTGATTCTCTTGGTTGGAGTGGCGGTGGTCACACGGGAGAAACGAGACAAGGAATCATTCCTAATCTGGGAGCTTGCACTGGAGAAGCCTGCACTCTGCATTCTGCCTAGCTGTTCGACACTGCAGGAGAGAAACTCTGTATGATTAACACTTCCAAATGCTCCAAAATAAAGGAACAGTTTAGAGTGCATTATCTTTAAAATATCACAAATTATGCTGTTTTATTTGCAAATAATAATAGAGTATTTATAAGGTAGAATAATATAAGATTTAATCAAACCTTGTGTGTGGTTAGATAATAAATCTAACTGTACATAAATCTAACCATACTGGATCAATAATAGAATACAAACAGCATATTCAATACTAAAACGTACCAAGTTCTCCATTACTGCCACATTAGTCCCATTTGTCCATGCTATATTCAATTTATGTGACATAAACATAAACAGAATGCAAAGCAACTTCCAACTTCCAGGGCAAACAATTAAGTCATATAATTCAGAATTTGTAGTGTTTCTGTACTTAATCTTAAACAAACCTGTATTCACTGAATAAAGTTTTCCAATGCTTTTAGGATAACAGAATTAATGATTATATAATTATTCATAAAAACAGGGAAATATGATTGTCTTGTTACTAACACAGTTTAATCTTTAAAGCTTGTAATAATTTTTTTATCATGGGAAACACTTATTTATTTCATTAAGCTCTCTCACATTGATATAGGAAGGATGAACTTCAGCCAAGAAAATGTAAGCTTTGAAAATGTGATTAAGTTTGTTTATTGTTTTTTTTTTTTAATGTCACTTCAGCATCTATGGCTATCATCATGACAGGAACAAGGTTAGATTGATACACACGTTTCATCAGTACAAGTTCAACGTCAAACAAAGTCATGGGCAATTTTGTACCTCCAATTCACCTAACTTGCATGTCTTTGGACTGTGGGAGGAAACCAGAGTACCCAGAGTAAACCTACACAGACATGGGGAGGACATGCAGACTCCACACAGAAAGGACCCAGACCACTCCACCAGGGATCGAACCCAGGACCTTCTTGCTGTGAAACAACAGTGCGAGCCACCATGCTGCCCAAAATGTGAATAAGTAACTGTTGGCCTTTAAAGGAATTTGTTATACATTTCTGATGTTTTTGTGATTTTTTGCTTTTATATAAACATGGGTAAATATCTAATATCATACTGTTTGTATTATCATCATCTGAAGTACTGCAAGCATCACAGTAACATATGTTCAAAATCCTGCCACTAAAGATGCAGCCATTAAGCTTGTCATTTGGAAGCTAAGGATAGAGAGCAAAGCTTCTTTATTCATCTTGAGTCTATGCAAGCATTAAACACATGCCAGGAAGGCCCAGAATAGACAGCGAGGAAAAATCTGTGAGGGGAAAAAACACATTCTCAAGTGAATGGAACTGAATGTTCTGTGCTTTTTTACTTTTTCGTGTGCTATTATAATGGATAATTAGTGCAGCTGGCTGCCAGGACAGACATTGGTTCTTCCAAGATACACCCCCTTTCTCTAAAAAACACACAATTAAGAAAAACTCTGTGACATTAATGCAAGGATATATGCTGGTGTTGAAGACAAGAAATGTACCTGCCATGAAATTCTGTTCTAACCTGTCCATTCACTATGAGCTATGCGCACAACATTACATGCAGATACGTGCAGGGCTTCTGTTTCCATAGAGAAGCTTGGACTTAGTGTGGAGTGTGAATATACAGTACAACAAACTAAAGGATTATGTTAGAATATAGCAACATATCTTAGCAGAGATATTCTTACTTATCACAGTAATACTGCCCTAAATATTTAATATCCACAATCATGCACATTTAAAAAGACATCATTGTAGTTCTTTGCAGTTTTAAATATTAAATTCTCTTTTGTGTGTCTATCATGTGCTCCTGTTAAGTCCCTCCTACAGTGACAGAAAGTGGCTTACTGTAAGCTCTTGCAAAGCCAGCACAACCTCTGCACCTGAAAATAAAGTGACCCTCTGTTATGTCCTTAAGTGCTCCTAATTACATTTCAGAGGAACATTTCACACCTGTTTTATAATGCCAAGATTTTACATGTTGAACCTAGAATCTCTGTTTCATGGCATGCTCAGTGGCAATGCTAGAAGAAAAAGCTATGTGTGCTTATATTTAAGCACACCACAGGCTGTTTCTTCATTTAAATGAAAAAGAGAACACAAAATAAACTTTCCAGAACATGAAATGATCATAAGCATCATACAACACTTTCATATGATGATAAGCAGAGATAGTTATTCAGTCTTCATTTGTTATCTTCCACTCTGTATTACAAACTCCATCAGGCACTTGTAAGACTCATGGGAACAAACGCTGTGAAGCTCTGTCAAACAGACATTTCACTAATCTGATTCAGAAACGTTTAGGGCCCGAGGGCTATCTGGTGCATACCAAAGGAATGGCCTAACAGCTCCTCAAAGGGTCTGACACCATACACATAATATAAGGCCCTGGTTTATTACAATCCAAAATAAATAATAATTGATGTGTTTAATCGATTAGACCGTGACTCAAATGTTGAAGCCAACTTTACCATTGTAATAAGCTTAAGTAATAATAAGTAATCATTTGAGGAAAAATAACTGGTATTTTACTATGGCATAATTAAGATAAAGGCGCCACGGTGGCGCAGTGGGTAGCACTGTTGCCTCACAGCAAGAAGGTCCCAGGTTCAATTCCCGGGTGTAGTGGTCAGGGTCCTTTCTGTATGTCCTCCCCATGTCTGCGTGTGTTCACTCCGGGCACTCCGGTTTCCTCCCACAGTCCAAAAACATGGATATTAGGTTAATTGGTGTCTCTAAAGTGAGGTATGAGTGTGTGTGTGTCACGATGGATTGGCGCCCTGTCTAGGGTTGATCTTGCTTTGACTCTGGGGACAGGAATAAGTGTTTAAGAAGATGGATGAATGAATGAATAAGTGAGATAAATCTTCTACTTGTTAAGGCTTGGTAAAGGGCATGACTAATATTTTGTCAAAATCTGGCAGAAACAGGCTTCCAAAAGGTTATTCAGGCCATAACCTTTTGGATGTATTCATTTGCCTAGTAGATTCAATTCAATTCATTTCAATTTTATTTCTAAGGCACATTTAACAATGGACATTATCCCTAATGAGGAAGCCAGGGGCGGCGGTGGCAAGGAAAAACTCCCTCAGATGTTAAAAGGAAGAAACCTCGAGATGAACCAGACTCAAAAGGGAACCTATCCTCATTTGGGAAATATCAGATAGTACAATAATAAATAATCCCTTTTATAACTCAGTGCTGTAGAGTAAAAAATAACCTGCAACTGTAACCAGTGAATTCATTAAAGTTTTAACATGAAGTCTACTTTGGTGAAGTTATAAACTATTCAGTGATGGAGATAGATGACACACATTTTGGCCCTTAAAGTAGAATTGCCCCCAAAATATCTCTGTGTTATTGATGTGGAAATGATGTTAGTAAATAAGTGTATACTTGAGACAGTTAACTGGAGAGTAACTAGGTATTAGGTACTAACCAAGAGTACCAATTACACTTAATGAATGTTTCAATTCAAAATCCAGTTTATTATCCAGCATGTGTGTACAGCAATCACACAACATGATCTCCTCAGTTAATGTGTTGCTTATCAATGACAAATAATTATTAAATAACATATAAGAGGCCATAGATACAATAAACTATGGGTAATATGAAAATGTACCTACAATTAGACAACAAACTGATTGACAGAATAATAATAATTAATCTATGCATTCTACAGTCTTTGAGTGTGCGTGTCTAGTCCATAACAACCTGATATGTTAGTGTAAAGCCTAATTGGGTCACAGGATTTTATGACAGTGCTGCTGCACAGCTTTTATTCCACTGTGATTACAACCATTGAGTTTGACAGCACAAAATGATTCTAGACCTCATTATTCCTGCTGTGCTCATTCACAAACATCCATCACCATCATCCTACTAACCATGTTATAAATTATGGCCTGTTCCTTTATTCATATACTTCTTGGATTGGGCCCAGGTCCATTCTGGCCACTTCTTCTGAGTCTACTATCTTGTGTCTCTTGCACTAATTTCACACTGCATTACACACAGCAGCTTACCCTTTAGCAATGGATTCATTGTTGCAATGAGCTGTGCCAAAACTCTCCAAACTCTGGTCTTGGTTATTAAGGTTTCCAGGAAGCTGGGTCAGCAGGCACTGTAACACTGAAAACGTCTGTAAAGATGAAACAGCATCCAATCCAGCATGGTGGCGTGTCGCTCAGCAGCCACAGAGACCCACTACAGGGATGACACATCTGTATGTTGTTCTCTTCACTCTGTCTCCATTCATATCATTAGGCTAATTATCAGATACATGCAGACCCCCATGCAGGGAGGAGTGACTCCTGTGAAAGAGGATTATACTGTTCCACCATCTGTGCCAGTAGACATTAACTCTTACTTCCCCAAATGTCAATGTAAATACAATGCAATGGTAAAATGTAAACACAGAATTAGTCGCTTATGTACAAACTATTTAGAGGACAAGTTTGTATGTTTAGGTCTGGCAAGTATTCAATATTATGTATGTATTTGGGGGGGGGGTCTTCTTTTATTTTTTTTATTATTTTATAAAAACCCTAGTAGTTGACTCATTGTATTATTATTATTATTATTATTATTATTATATTATTATTATTATTATTATTATTATTATTATTATTATTATTATTAT
>JAOVVH010000002.1:16746938-16758590 GCA_028566435.1 Scorpiodoras heckelii
ACAGATGGACTACAGTCTGTAATTGTAGAAGTACAAAGTGCAGCTATATGGTAAGTGGAACTGAGAAAATGAACAATTAGTGTAGAGAAAAGGAGGTAGTCATAAGGTTGTGCCTGATCGGTGTATATTTGCACATGCAACAACCACCACATACTGTCCAACATGTACATAACACAGAAAATGTAACCTGTAAACACTACTGACAGATTGTGCACACTGTAAAGTTAATAATAATGTTAATAATACTGTTATTGTTCCTGTTGTTCTTTAATATGTTGAGACATCATTTTGTGATAAATTTTCATGTGTAATTTTGGGGTTTCTTTACTAATAAAATCATAGCAGTCAGTTTGGACTGGGAACACCAAAAATTTTATTTTGTGCCAGAGTTAAAAAAAAAAAAGTAAATGTAAGTGATAAATAGTACAATATGTCTCATTGGAATATTTGTTATAGTCAAAATAATCCATATATTATGCTTTTTTTTTTTACTCAAAAATGAATTGTATGAGCCTACGGGCCATAAATAGCAAGTAGAATTACAAAACTTGTAATGTTCACAAGGACTGTATGATAATGTTACTGTAGGTGATAATGTGTGTATTATAAAGGATTTGTAATCAGCTATAATGGACTGGCCAATTTTGACCAGGAACACAAAGCTAATTAACATGAAATGAACACAAAAGGAGGGTTAAATCATAATAAAAACATGCTTTTCACACCACTACAAGAAGTTGTTTTTTTCCAACAAGCTGCAGTTTGACTGTCCATGAGAAAATGCAACGCTACCAAGAATACCAATCACAGTTGTTGCAGTCTGCGTCGATGCAACCTCTAGATACATATCTGGGGAGGTGCATGTCAGGCTAGATTCAATGCAGAACACCTTTATTCTCACTCACTTCATTGTTGCTCTTCAATCAGAAAGTAGCGATTTTTCTTTGGAAAATTTAATATAATTTAAATGTAAAAATAAAACATGCCAAAAAATGATGTTTATTTATGAAGTGAGGCGGTGCAGTAGTGAGGTATGTGAGCCAGGACAAGCCTGCTTCTGTGACTTTAAGAGATTAAGGAAGAGCCGGAGACTATATATTATATTTTTATAAACAAATTGCTAACTTGGGTATCAGGCTGTGGTGAATAGTCAGATAGCAACCTTTCTTTACACTAATACACATCAAGCATGAAATTAACAGATTGTTTGAAAATGAAAATATGTTTAAAGATTAAATGTGTGTATCTATGAATAAGAGTCACATTATAAATGTGGTAATACCCATGAAACAAATTTCTCTCAACTTGTGCCTGCCACTAGCTCGGAAGCGTTTTCAGTAGTTTGTTACTATTTCAGTGTACCGTACTACTGTTTGTCATTGTGAAGCATTAAAGAATGTGGAGGAGTATAATAAGATTCAGCTCCTGAATTCCATTCATGTCTGTCCCTGGAATGATAAAGGACTAGTATCTGGCTCTGCAATGTTACACAGTGCTCTGTGATTGTCATTTCCACTACTACTTGTGATACGTTTCTCCTCAGCACATGCTGTAAGCATATTTATGCAATATTCACTATTTCCAAACAGATACATTCGGACTATGTACCTGGGTATCCAGAGTCGGCGTCAGACCAAACACAGACGGAGATTCTATTGGGCCATGATGTACGAGTATGCTGATGTTAACATGCTTAGGCTGCTGGAGACGTTTTTGGAGAGTGCTCCCCAACTGGTGCTACAACTTTGCATTATGATCCAGAAGAACCGGGCGGAGACTTTGCAGTGTAAGGATTCTACCTGTGTAGCTCCAGTTATTCTTACTTAATTCTACTGTCAGTAAATTTAGAAAAAGCTTGGGTTTCCTGGAGAGAGAATATGTTCAGTGAACAAACTGATAGAATACTACCAGTACTAAATGTATTTCTGCTACATTTCCCTCAGGTATCTCTTTACTAGGATCACTGATGTCTCTGTCCTGGGTGTTAGCTTCCTACCATAAGCTCCTGAGGGACTCCAGAGATGACAAGAAGAGCATGAGCTATCGAGGGGCACTGATTCACATCTTCTGGAGGCTCTTCACCATTTCTTCACGGGTGCTCTCCTTTGCTCTCTTTGCATCCATCTTTCACATCTACTTTGGCATTTTCGTGGTGATGCACTGGTGTGCCATGGCCTTCTGGATTGTGCATGGAGGCACTGATTTCTGCATGTCCAAATGGGAGGAGGTGCTCTTCAACATGGTAGTTGGCATTGTCTACATATTCTGCTGGTTTAACGTGAAGGAAGGTCAGACACGCTACCGGATGATGATCTACTATTTTGTGGTGCTGGCTGAGAACACGGTGCTCACCTGTCTGTGGTACACCTACAGAGACCCAACCACCACGGACTCTTACGCAGTGCCAGTCCTTTGTGGCGTTTATCTAAGTTTTGCCTCAGGAGTGGTCTTCATGGGCATCTACTATGGAGTGCTTCACCCTATGGGCCCTAGAATGAGGGTGCTAGCCAGCTCCTGCTGTGCCGATCTACTGTGGGGTCTCCCTTTACCCCCCGAGGCCGAGCCAATTGCACCAACCCCTGGTTTTCATGCTGCACCGACAACCCCAAGCCGGGCATCTACAGCAGGTTATGGGCAGCAGGACGACTCCACAGCAGACACCTGTTTACCAGTGTTTCAGGTACGCTCCCCTGAACCCACCACTCCATCGGGCCGCCGTCGACCAGAGGGGCCGCTCATCAAGATCGATATGCCCCGCAAACGGTACCCAGCCTGGGATGCCCACTTTGTGGATCGGCGCCTGAGAAGGACCATTAACATCCTGCAGTTTATCAGCCCATCGGCTGTAGGGATCAGGTACAGGGACGGGCCACTTCTCTATGAGCTCCTGCAGTACGAGTCCTCTCTGTGACCATATCCTCTCTCCTCCACACCCTTTGTTTCTCTATTTCTGTCCTGTTCATTAGTCATCCTCCATTCCTGTCATTTTTTTTACCGTTCATTTAATCAAAAGGGTTTAAAAGTTTTTGCAAAAAAAGTTTTGTAATTATTTATTATAAATGAGTACTTAAAATGTGAAAAACAAGACTTGATCTTAGTCATTGTACATGATTTTCTTATGCAAACTGTGAGTGTATATTTATTTGTACATATGCATTTTCTTTTTATATAGTCTATTTAAAAAAATGTCAACTTCCTTTAAGAGGATGTATATCTTCTGTCAGTGTGTTTACAGCTAGCTGAAACCATCACATTGGAAAAATGGAGGTAGATTGACCCTGTCTGTGCTACTTTTCAATTCCATTCAGTTCCAGTTATGGTTATATTTAGTTGCCTTCCTGTTTCTTTCCTGTTGTAAATAGTCGGTCTGTGTATTGTAGGGTTTCAGACATTGCTTTGCACTTAGGCTGACCTCTGCAGGCAAATGCTTAAAATCGACAGATTATACAGTGGCATTCATTGACTGATTGCCTTAAAGATACCTTAATAAGAAGTCCTACTTTCAGAAATGTACCTCATCGACTGATAATAGCACAGCTTTCAATAAAAGCTCATAAAGTACATTTTGCACAGCATGTTTAATGTAAGTATTAGAAAGCACAAAGTGGAAGTTGTAGAGTTTGTTGAGTACATATATAATGGACAGCTTCTGATTGCTCTCTGAACTAACTTTCATAACAGTGAAGCCAGGTCCACTGTTTTCCTGCTAAATTGAGTTATTTTGGAGCATATTATCAGTGAATCAGTGAATTAGTCTGATAGCTATTATAATAATATAATAATTTCTGTAAGAATACGAGACCATTTAGTCACTAACTGTTTAAACTATGTTTTACCACTGCTTCATGCAATTTAAAATCTGTGTGTAGGGTTTAAAAGGGGAATGAGCTTTAGGTTTGGGATAGATTTACTGAACTTTGGATGGGTTTGAATGGGCATTGAGGCGTTTTTTTTAACGCAGACCTGGCAACCCTTCTCTTGCCTTCTGAGCTGTCCATCTATCTCGCGGCAGCATTGTAGGAATGGTCAGGTAGTTCTCCTCCATTCTTCCTAGCCCCCCCACATGCATTTCTCTGTTGGTGCTCATTCTCATGGTTTTTAGTCCAATTCACTATTTGGACATGAAACCAAGTAATAAATTTAAAAGGTGCAAATGCTTAACAGTGATTCCTTATGGAATCATGTGCATACACATGTTTGTTTTGGATTTTTTTATCTTTACTTTTGTCCAAAAAAGCTGAACTCATGGAGCTAGAACTTATCTTTGCCTGAATATACCTGATTATTCTTTTTCCACAAACTAAGAAACTATTGCAGTGTTTCTTTCCTGGAGATGAGGATACCTTCCTAAATAACGTCCTCTGCTACAACCTAACCCCTTATCAACAACCTTCTTTCTCTGGATAGGTGCTTACAACAAAATAGTTTTTATATTGTACCTAAGAAAACAGTTTATTGTTGGGTATGGTGCTACATTCTTACACAGATCATGTACTTTTGTGGAAATGCTAGGGCTGAGAAAGTTTGGTAAGTCTGCTAAATTGGCATCTGTTTGTTTTAAACTAGGGCATATATCTACACCCTTTGCATGAACATGAACTGTTGTTTATAAAAAAAAAAGTCATCCAGGCCATTTAGATATCTAATTGTAGTTAAGTCAATCTGGAGGAAGCTGTAACTAACAAACTCATGAGAAGTTAAACATCTTCTAGATAAGTCATGATGCCTTCATTGTAAAGGCACTCTAAGGCAATGAGTTGTTTTATCTCAGTATTACACCATCCTCATTTCCAGATTATGATGTAGATTTAAATGCGTCACGTGTCTCATGAACACCAACACACTTCAGGTTTGGTTAGGAGTACACAGCTGTGGCTCGCTTGTGCCTGCTGTGATCCTAAAACCCAGATGCCATGCAGGTGCGTCCAACAAGGTGAAGGGTTCTTGCCAGGGTTGGAAAGGAGCTTGAGAGGGACAGCATATGAGAGCTGAGATTACAGATTCGCCTAAAGTAAATAATATATTACTGTCTGTTATTACAATTAACGTTTGAAGAGGATACGGTGCTGTAATTTGAGCTCTTGTGTGCTGCCTCTTAACTCTGCTCCTTCCCTGGTTGCTGCTAGCCCTTCCCCTATATTCGTGTATGGCTCAGGTATATTCTGGTGCAGATATTCTACAGATTACTACAAATGTGCTTGTTGGGTTTTCTTTCAAATGTTGTACATGAAGTGAATACATTCACAACATAGTACCTCTGGATATAGAGTAAATATTGAAACTCAGTACTTGTTTTAGGTCACTTTAGGTCCTGGTTTCTGGTTTTGGTGTTTGCTGGAGGTTTCAGCTTGTGTTTTTGCTTTTTTTTCCAAAATGTACTCTGGATGTAAAGAGTTGCTAAGCATGTCCCATGGGGAATTATCATCCTCCAGGTGCTAAAACACTGTGACTGGTTTGTTTCTTCATCAGCGATATGATTTTGAATTGTTTTATACTTCGACTGCTCTTGTATCGTAACTCGTAACTGTTTAATGATTATTTTCTGAAGACATGCATTTACTTTGATGTCTTTTTTTTTGTTTAAATTCCCTTTACTTCGGGTACTCACCGATATCTTTCCATGAGGTCCTTTATCCTCTTCTTTTTCTCATTATTCCCTCAAGCTGCAATCTCTGTAGAGAAGGGCATAAACTGACAGTGCAGAAAATGTGGTGTAAATGAGTGAATACTTATCATGTGCACCAGTGTGCAGCTCAGACGCTAAAATAATTCTCACATGAGCAGGTGCTTGATCTCAGCAACAATCCCTTCGGCATTTCTGTTGCATTACTATGGCCCCTCTTTACTTTAATCCGTGGTGCTTTTTATATTGCCGGTGCTTAATGCTGCCAAGACAAACCTTTCAGCAAACAGCAATGCCAATGTGCACATTTTTTTTTATTTGTTTGTTTGTTTGTTTGTTTGTTTCACGTGCAGAAGCCAAACATGATACTTGTGTGTAACATGACATTGCAGCAGGTCCTTAAGTATACATTCCAGTCTTATTGTAAATTGCAGAAACTGGAGATTCTGTGGTGCAGCTGCACAGGAAAAATAGATCCTGATTTTCATATAAAGCCTTACTGTATATTAACTGTAACAGACTGTTCATTTTGAAAACAATACAGAACAGACATGTAAACTATAAAATACAGAAGTATGATGCTGTCGTCTAAAGAAATGTTTGTTTGTTTGTTTTTTTGCTTTAGAAACATTGTGTTCTGTCTTTAAATGCCATTGTGAATGAACATGCTCATGTACAGTATGCTAATGGAAAAGAATGCTAAGGCTACAGTGTAGCTTTCAGCATGTAGGTTTGTTTTTCTGTTTAGCAGACTTCAATAAGCTGATGTATTATATGCATGTTTCTCTCCGTTCTCCATGTTCCAACGAGTATCACAGATATTATTCAAGATTTAATTATTGTAGTCAGCATGGCCCATTATAATAGAATTAATCTGATTTTTGTGTCATATTGGCACACCGTGTAATTGAGATTAGCAGCATTGCAAATATATTTGAATTATTAATCATAATACAGTGAGTAATTATGTAATAGCGAGGAGTTTAATGTCTGCATTTAATGTCCATCATTTCTCTACTGGAGCAGAGAATTATTTTTTTTTTAAACGTTTTTTTATTTTTCAAAATTATGCAATCTGTAAAATGAACAGTCGCATGGGTCATATGTATTTTGTTATACTGATAAAAAAATTTTTAAGTTATTGTGAGAGGACAAAAGTCCCTCAAGTAGACAGAATTCCCAGCATGCAGTTCTACACCGATATAAGCACATGGATTGGCAACTGTGAACAATTGGGATATTTTTTAGTGCTGCTCTTGGCAATGGTTGAAAAACTAGTTCAGTTATGAGTGGCTTTAAATCATTGTGTCCATGCAGTTCTGGTTTTGGTTTTCCTGTGCTTATACTGCACGTTTCCTGTCACACTTTATATATACCGATCATGGAATAACATTAAAACCACCTGCCTAATATAGGTCCCCCTTGTGCAACCAAAACAGCTCTGAGCCGTTGAGATATGGACTCCACAAGACCTGTGAAGGTGTTCTGACGTATCTGATACCAAGACAATAGCAGCAGTTCCTTTAAGTCCTGTAATTTGTGGGCTGAGGCCTTCATGGAGTTGACTTGTTTGTCCAACACATCCCACTGATCCTCAGGTGTATTGAGATCTGGGGAATTTGGAGGTCAATTTAATGCCTTGAACACTTTATTTTCCTCAAACCATTACTGAAAAGAGGCCACTGCTATTAGGGAATACCGTTGCCATGAAGGGGTGTACTTGGTCTGCAACAATATTTAGGTAGGTATTACATAATCAAAGTAACAGCCACATGTATGCCAGGACCCAAGGTTTCCCAGCAGAACATTGCCCAAAGCATCACACTGCACTTCTTCCCATAGTGCATCCTGGTGACATCTTTTGCCTAGGAAAGTGACACACACACACACACACACACAGCTGTCCACATAATGTAAAACAAAACATGATTGATCAAACCAGACCATCTTTTTCCATTGATCCATGTCCACGTTTGATGTTCATGTGGTCATTGTAGGTGCTTTTGGTGGTGTACAGGGGTCAGCATGGGCATTCTGACTGGCCTGCAGCTACACAGCCCCATACATCGCAAGCTGTGATGCACTGTGTGTCCTGATGCCTTTCTATCATAACCAACATTAACTTTCTCAGCAATCTGTGCTACAGTAGCTCTTCTGTGGGATCGGACCAGACGGACTACCCTTCACTCCCCATGCACATTAGTGAGCCTTGGGCGCCCTTGACACTGTCGCTGGTTCACTGGTTGTCCTTCCTTGAACCACTTTTTGTAGGGACTAACCACTGCATACGAGGAACCCAACACAAGACCTGCCCTTTTTGGAGATGCTCTGACCCAGTCATCTAGCAGTGACAGCTTGGCCTTTGTCAAAGTCACTCAGATTTTTACGGTTGCCCATTATTCCTACTATATATATATATACGCACACACACAAACCAATCCTACATTAAAACCACTTATCTAATATTGTGTAGGTCCCCTTGTGCCACCAAAACAGTCCAGGCATGGATTCCACAAGACCTGTGAAGGTGTGCTGTGGTATTTGGCACCAAGACATTAGCAGCAGATCCTTTAAGGTCCTGTAAGATATGAGCTGGGTCTCCATGGATCTGACTTCTTGTCCAGCTCATCCCACTGATGTTTGATCAGATTGACATCTGGGGAATTTGGATGCCAAGTCAACACCTTGAACTCTTCTTCCTCAAACCACTCCTGAATAATTTCTGCATTGTGGCAGGGTGCATCATCCAGCTGAAGGAGGCCACTGCCATTAAGGAACACCGTTGCCATGAACGGGTGTAGTTGGTCTGCAACAATGTTTAGGTAGGTGTTGCATGTCAAAGTAACATGCACATGAATGCCATAACCCAAGGTTTCGCAGCAGAATATTGCCCAGAGTATTACACTGCCTCTGCCAGCTTGCTTTCTTCCCATAGTGCATCCTGGTGCCATCTTTTCCCCAGGTAAGTGACGCACACCAACCCAGCCATCCACATGATTCAAAAGAAAATGCAATTCATCAGACCAAGCCACCTTCTTCCATTCCATGGTCCAGTTCCGATGCTCATGTGCCCATTGTAGGTGCTTTCGGTGGTGGACAGGGGTCAGCATGGGCAATCTGAGTGGTCTGTTGCTACATAGCCCTATACACAGCAAGCTGTGATGCACTGTGTGTCCTGACACCTTTCTGTCATAGCCAACATTACCTTTTTCAGCTACAGTGTGCTACAGTAGCTTTTCTGTGGGATTGACCAGATGGGCTAGCCTTCACTGTGCAAGTGCCTCAGTGAGCCTTAGGCACCCATTTTGCCGGTTCAACAGTTGTCCTTCCTTGGACCACTTTTGCTAGGTACTAACCACTGCACACCCTACATGACCTGCTGTTTTGGAGATGTTCTGACCCACTTGTCTAGACATCACAATTTGGCCCTGGTCAAAGTCACTCAGATCTTTACACTTGCTTCCAACCGTTTCCAACACATCATCTTGGAGAACTGACTGTTCTCTATCCCACCCATTGACAAGTGTCACTGTAATGAGATAATCACTTATAACAGTATCACTTTTGAGTGGTTTTAATGTTATAGCCAATGGGTATATATGTATATTTGTGTGTGTGTGTTGTGCATCAGTCTTTGTATATTTTTTGCCATTAATCCTCAGATTTCTGTATGACAGTTCATTGCTTTGACATGTAAATCCAACTTTTAACATTTAGCCTGTCATTCAGTAAAAATGGTCAGGTTTGTTAATAAGAATGTCCTATTAAGAACGCTTAACCAAAGTTGTTTTGGAATTACTCTCTGAAACATTGGTGTATCATACTTGATTATCAACCCATAGTATCTAAAATGTTGCCCTTGTACTCGTTTGTTGATTGGTCTGTGTCGCATAAGGGGACATCACCTTGTTGGTTGTAATTGAGTTTTTTATCAAAGCACAGGAACATAGTCTTTGGTATCCAAACAATGCAATATAATCACGTTCTCTATTCTGGTTTGACACCAGTCACTTTGAAAAGGAATGTCACATCACTTTCCTTCTTATTTTGCTGCATGGAGGTAGTTAATAGTTAATTCTGTACAAAATGTATAAAGTATGATGTACACAAAATCTATATTTCCTGTTCTCCACAAATACTCACTATATATTTTACCAGTGGTGGAGTAAAACAGTACTTTTGATAACTAACATATTGTACATTCAGTAGCTTATATTTATGATATACTGTGAAGCACAATAATATTTATGTAGTGTTTGTACAAATGTAAGCTGATGACATCCTGATTTTGATGTCACTGTTGCTCAGTATCTTACGTTGTGAACATAACATCTGGGTCATGTGATAGCTATATCAGATGATCAGCTAATCGGTGATAGGGTGCAGATTAAAATATTTTTTTGTTTCAAGCAGAACAATCTGTGATAACTTATTGCCATGGTTCTAATGCTCAGTGATATAAAGTAATGATATAAAACAATAATACGCTAGGCCATGGTTCTCTAAGGGCTGTCACATAGAAAGACTACATGTTTAAGTATATTTTTTAAAGGTGTCATAAAGTACAGTATTCAGAAAGAAGTACATTTGCTCTTGTGGAGCAACACCACCTATTAATGACAGAACAAGGTGATTGCCCCTTGCTTTCACAGGCACTTTTAATCTGCAAATGCGTTTGTTTCTTTGTTTGTTTGTTGTCATGAACTTAATGATTTTTTTTATTTTAAATGCTAATATAATTGGTTTTATGGTTTCATGGCAGTTCACAATAATTACAGAGCTGCACTGAATATTTTCAGGTACATGTATTTTAGCAGTCATTTTTTCCCCATAGTTTACACCTAGAGGAAATATTTTTGGGAGAATGTAACTCCAGATTTATGATGATTGTCTTCTGTCTCCAAGGCAGACTTTAATACATTCGATGGTTAAGAAAATGTTACTTTTCATGTGATATTGATATAATGTGAGGAAAAAGATTTTGTGATTTGATAACACTTGTGTTCCTCTGGTTCTAACCTTCAGGCCAAATAATTATCATCACATAACCAGCCGGCGATTCTTGTTACATGTTTATTCTTTTCACATATATCTAGTGTCAAATTTGTTATCATAGATATTAGATGTTACATATTAGGAGTCAAAATATTTGAGCAATTTGCTCTAAAATTTGAACAGTGTTACGTGTAAGCAGTGTTTGTTAATTTGTTTGTTTATTTATCTGTTCATATCTGTTTTTCCATGTTCTTGAACGTGTGTAATTTACATTTAATAAACTGATGTCTTTTGTTTAAGTTTTTATTTTATGTTCTTTTTTTGTATTTACTGTTTTAATGAATGGTTTATAACTGAGGTATTATAATCAATAATAATAATAATAATAATAATAATAATAATAATAATAATAATAATAGACGACTTTTGGAGGGTGTACTTTGTGTGTAAAACACTTGTTTTTAATCCGAATGTGTATTTTATATTAGCAATCTGCCAAACTTAGTTCAGATGTATGTTGGTTAATAATGAATTGTATGTTTTGGTAGCTTTCAAGATCTGATTAAAAAATTACAGTTGAAAAATATCTGTGTAATTTTGCAAGGTTATATACTAAGGGTTGAGATTCAGGGGTTTTGCTGAAGTCATGTATAGTTTGTTTTGTTTTTCTTGGTGTACGTGTTTGTTCTGTGTGAATGTGTCATATTAGGATTTTATGGTCCTTTGGTACCTTTAACTGTGAGGCTCTTGTTCTGATTCCTCAAGGCAAGGTATGTGTTGCATGAACGTAGCTGTCTAATGTTGTGAGGCATCTCTAAAGTTCTCACCAGCAAGAACTCAAATTGCTGATTTCTATTTTGAATCTAAAGGCTATATTATATACTAAAGGAGAGTAATAGTTGCTCATTTTCTGAGGATGAACATTGTTATGGTATTTCTATATTTTTACTTATGGTACTCTGTGTGTGTGTGTGTGTGTGTGTGTGTGTGTGTGTGTGTGTGTGTGTGTGTGTGTGTGTGTGTGTGGGTGTGTG
>JAOVVH010000002.1:16798574-16813667 GCA_028566435.1 Scorpiodoras heckelii
TATATACTGGGTCAGAGCATCTCCAAAACAGTGGGTCTTGTGGGGTGTTCCTGGTGTACAGTGGCTAGCCAAGGAAGGACAACTGGTGAACATGGGTGGCCAAGACTCTTTGATCCGCATAGTGACTGAAGACTAGCCTGTGTGAGCTGATTACACAGCAGAGGTACTGTAGCAAAAATAGCTGAAAGGTTAATGTTGGCTATGATAGAAAGGTGTCAGAACACAGTACATTACAGCTTACTGTGTACTGAGCTGCATAGCTGCGCATGCTGACCCGTCTACTAGCAAAAGCTCCTACAATAGGCATGTGAGCATAAGAACTGGACCATGGAGCAATGGAAGGAGGTGATCTGATGAATCAAGTTTTCTTTTACATCATGTGGATGGCTGGGGACATGTAGGTTGATTACCTGGGGATGATGTGGCACCAGGATGCACTATGGGAAGAAGGCAAGCCGGCAGTGGCAGTGATGTTCTGCTGGGAAACCCTGGATTTCATATGGATATTACTTTACTGGCATTCATGTGGATATTATTTTGACATCTATTATTTTGATACCAAGTACTACCCTTCACCTAGAACGGTATTCCCTAATGGCAATGGCCTTTTCAGCAGGATAACACTGCAAAAATTATTCAGGATTGGATTGAGAAACATGACGAAGGGTTCAAGGTGTTGACCTGGCTTCCAAATTCCCCAGATCTCAATCCAAACAAACATCTGTGGAATGTACTGAACAAACAAGTCTGATCCATGGAGGCCCAACCTTGCAACATATAATACTTAAAGGATCTGCTGCCAATGTATTGGTGACAGATACCACACCACACCTTCAGAACCCTTGTGGAGTCTTGACAGGTCAGAGCTGTTTTGGTGGCACAAAGGGGGATTACACAATATTAGGCAGGTGGTTTTAATGTTATGGCTGATCGGTGTATATACATATACACATGCTATTTTCAGCCAAAGTGCCTCAATATCAGCAGACTGATATAGAATTTAGTAAGCTATTAGCTATAATATGTCAGTTGGCAATACTACCAGTGCAGCCAGAACTAATGACATCTTATTAGATATGGCCTGAAATGACTACTGTGATGCACTAAACACATCTTTTATCTTTTTCAGGTGATCTTGTGTGTTTTTTTTTCAAACTGTCCACATGTGTTCTTCTAACTGTCACTAATAATGAAGCATAATACACACATCTGCATGCAGATTTGACCTTTTTCACTGATCTTGCAGGGGCTTTCCAGAGCACCAAGACCCACAGAATACAAACTGATGGTGCCCAAGGCTTTGTTATTATAACTGTCACTCTGTAAAAGGTAGTGATAATAGGGTTTTGCACTTCCCTTGACCATTCCAGTGTTTGTTCATTTTTCTTCGGAAGCACCTGCTGTGCAATCACATTTATTGAGGTAGAGTTCTGAAGGTAGTATTATGTAAGAAAAAAAAGGTATTGCATGTCATATATCATCCAGTATGAAAATGTTCCACCGTTTGGATTTATGACTGCCTTGTCAGTGTGAAAAATACAGCTCAGGCAAGCAATTTTAACAAAATCTTTCTTTTTATTCTCCAAGACCAATGATACAATCATTAGAAATGTTTAACAATCTCAAATTTTTACAGGACCTGTTAGTCCTATTGAAACTGCTTGAAGTTTCACAAATAAATGAGTTCAACCAATGAAAAGATGCGAGACAGAAAACCAGGGTGACTGATCAACTAGATATAAAAATCTGTACAGTATGTGCATGGAAAGCAACGGTGAAAGTAAACAAAATGGTCTGCAGCAGTTTACAAACTAAACGTCTATCAAGGTTATTCAAAACAATGCATATGTATGTAGAAAAGGGTTTATTTCCAGAATATCACATGCAAAACACTGTATTTGAGAGACATGTTCTAATATACCAGGGCGAATTTTGCATTTGCTGCTTTCGACTGGCCAACCTAAATCTACTCTCTGTGACTTATTCCTGTTCTTAGCCTGCAGGTCTTTCCTTTACTAGGCCACTTAATCAGAGAGGAAAATTCATTTTTGGTTAGTTATGAAACCCAAGTGACCCTCGAAGGCCTCAAAGCTGTGAACGCCGCCAATCAGTCAACTCCGAGTGTGCTGGATTTCACTTGGAGATGAAAAATCCTGGAACTGACTCCAGCAGCGGATTTGCTGACCACAGATTCTGATTAACATTACTCGCTAGGCCATTCATAAAGCTCAGGGCTCCTGAGCCACACATGAGCCATACATTTGTCAGCTATTTGATGCAAGCCCAAAACTGCTTGCGAGACTTTCCAACGTCACTAAAACATATAATTCAGACAGAACAAGTCAAACTTTTGGTATTATTCATCACTGGCATAAAGCAGTTATCAGCAATAGTTCAATCGTAGTAACAGTGCAGAGGTTCTTTAAGTCTTTTGCAGTATTGTAAACATGTTCGCTCTTCTCACAGCCAAAAGACAAGAGTTTAAAGAAAACGAGGAATCAGATATAAAAGCAGATGCAGGAAAACTGTATGATCACTTTTAGCCAGAGTGACAATTTTTGTGCTCTCACCAACAGTCAGTCCAGTTTATACCCAAGTTAAAACCCTGATTGCTATTGTAGCAGTACTGAATATCAAATATTGCTTAACTACTCTGTGGGAATCTAAGTGGGCTGAACTGTGTGCATTCAGGTCTTAGCTGTAAACTTGAGCTGGCTTGAGCTCTGTACCTAAGTGATGACTCTCGTGACCTTGTGATTGGCTTTTTAGCTGTTCCCTTTTCCCCCCATGGCATCAAGGTTTTCTTAAAAACCAAGCAAAGACAAAAACAAAATAAAAGAAGTGCTTTGATTCAGATAAAAACAAACAAAAAAAAGTTACATTGGTTTTCCAGGGTGCTGCCTGCAGCCTCTTAAGTTACAATCTACAAATGAAGCATCACGTGTTGTCTGAATCCAAAAACACACGCACACACACCCACACATACATATTCAAAGACCGTGATTAAATCTCGTAAAAAATTACACCATTACAAATATAAAAACTGTGACATTTTTGCAGATCTCTTGTCAATCTAAGTAAAAAAAATCAATCTTGACGCATGGTTCACCAAGCAATAAATAAGTTTAGAATTACAATTACAAAAAAAACGTTAACAGTATTGAGTAAGTAATTTAGATGGTTAAAAGTGCCCGATTGTCTGAATGCTGGAATATCTGCTTACAAAAGGTGTATTATGAAATATAACATGCTCAATGTTTTCTAGTAAATGACCTGGAATATCTGACATACATTTTTCCACTTGTTAGGAACTAATAATTCTGGGATGTATACATGCACAAAAGCAAAATGTGATCCATTTGATATTTTTGTAAAAAATATTTTTATACATTTTTTTTGCATAGTGTTCACCTGACCTCATACATGCACAGTCACATGGTCCAGTTAAGAATTAAAGGCCGATTCCTCATATTGATTGTGTACAATGTACATGTATTCAGAGCTCACGACTGCAACACACATTGTGATTCTAAGGGTGCTGTAAACTGTACACAGCCTGAACACAGCTCCTTGTGAACATGGAAAGAGTGAGACAACTGGTACGTTCTATTGGTCTTGCTTGTAGTCACTCAACATCATTAAATAAAAAACAGAAGAAAAAAAAACTGAAAAATAAATTAACTTGATAAAACATCAGATAAACAAAGTCAGAATAAGAACTGAGAGCTGAATATGTCACATACGTGTAAATAAATGCTCAGTTCAAGACTTGGGTCTTGTTATCTTTGCAAGTGCCACTCAGTTTTAAGCCAACTGCCCCTCCTTATGTATGCAGCTGTCTAAGGAGGAAAGCAACAACCCAAGCACAAAAAAAACCAAACATTTGATCTAAGTCTGACACCTTTCCTTCATTGTTTACATGTTGGATATGGGTTTGCCTTACAGTAAAGATAAAAAAAACATATTAAATTACTAAGGAGTAAACATACAATTAACTTATTACTCATTCCCAAAATATTATTCAAGCGTCTTAAATTTTGTCCCTCTTACCACTTTGCATAATTTACGGTTTATATGGCTTATATTGCTTCTTAGTACCATATCTGCTACAGTTTTATACATAAATTAAGAAGATCTGAGGGCATATACATAATCAGGTACCGTCTAATGTATCCGACTTTTCACTCATAAATTAAAAAACGATGTTCAGTGTTAAAAAAATTTCTAAAATACACTGAGTTAGTATGAAAACAGTCTCAGTCAATAGTCTGGGAAATGCATACCTAATAAAAGTTCTTCTACCAGTTCAGTTCAGCAGCAGAGCACCTTCAAGACTCTCACTGGCTCTGCACTGGAACAGATAGCTCACAATAATGCCTGGACTCGTAAATCAAAGTACTAAAGTTACACTGCTCTCTGAACTGCACAGTTGGTAGCATTTGTGCTTAGAAACCAATTCCATAACAACTATTACTACCGAGATTTGTGTAGCTTGTGAGCATTGCTACGTTGACCTGTGTAACCCTGGTGGCTGACCCTTTTCAATATGGCCGCCACACGGACTCATCCATCCTCCCGCTAGAGTTGAGAGTGGTGGGAGAGCTGCTGTGGCTGCCGTCAGCTTCGGTGCCTTCCGTCTGAGCTGGGAGGTTGGGGTTGATGCCTGTCGAGGCGCTGGTGCATGGTGGCAGCATCCGTGTCGGGGAGCGTTCCCCACCTGGCACCATGGAGAACTGGTAAGATCCAGATGAAGCCCCGTAGTACAGATATGGTGTGCTGCTGGTCTGGAATGGCCCGCTCTGGTTCTGGGTGGAACCTGGGTATGGAGGTGGCAGGTAGGTGTGGTAGTGGGTGGTGCTGGACATTCCTAGAGACATGCCTGATGTCACAGGGGTTGGTGTGTAGGTGAATGTGGCAGGGTAGTGCATCCTGGGACTAGAGAAGCGTGTGTCGGTAAGAGAGGACAGGCTGGGAAACTGGCGCTCAAACTGGCGTGGGTCGGCTGCAAAAGGGCTCAGATCTGATGTACCTGAACCAAAGAAAAGTAGGCAGTGTGTTTAGTACATTTACTTAGATGTTATTGAAGCATTAAAGCACAGACATAGGAAATCTAGAAATCAGAGGTGCTGCTCCTTTACTGTGCAGGTTGTCCCATAATGAGTTCAACTGAAATAAAAATGAAAATCTTGGCACACTGGGCAGCATTTGGCTGTGAAAATCATTGACTCATAAAATACACTGACCCAATGTTAGTATAATTATTTTTGCTATTGGTTACATGTAGCTGGATTTGAAAATGATTGTCACTGACAATCAGGTAGGTTGTGATGATCATGATAGCTGAACTCAGCTATTTTAAGGCATTTGTCACAGCTATAGTTAACATTATCCTATTTGTTAAATTTTGGATGAATATCTATTTCTACATGTAGCTGATATGTCCTGATTTCCATTACATGAATTAAAAAATAACTCTCAAGTCTGATGTAATATTATTAAGCTAATATTATAGTTAAATACCTTCATAAAAGGTGTTAATAGTTTTATGTTGATTTCTGTTCCCCTGTACTTTAGCAATGCTTTGCCCACATTTTCAGAAGTCAGGCTCATTGAAATTACTGGCAGTGCAGGTGTTATATTCATTTACATCTTTTCTAATTTGCAGAAATGTATACCATCTGTAACAAAGGAGTTCACGGAAAGCTACACAAACATTTTTAATCAGGGAAGAGCTGCATCACTCCACAGACTTCCACTGGTGTACGAGCGATTCGTAGCCCTGCAGCGAGGGCACTGATGTACAAAAGTAGTTTCAAAAAAGCGGCATCCACATTTCCTATCCACTTTTCGATGGTGAAAGCAGTAACACTCAGACAAAAGGGGGTGCTGTGAAGCACTGCTTTTAAACCACAGTCGGTAAACGTTTATTACACACTCGGCAGCTTTTTTATAGTTGAGTGATGAGATCTGATCTCCAAATGTCAAAGCAAACATGCTACATATGGTACGTAATGAATAATAATCAGTCAAGAAAGTTGAAAAACCTGCACACAGATAGGCACTCGTTTTACTTTTTTTTAGCTTTCAAACCACACAGTACTGTACAACCCTCGGGCACATGCTGTTATTGCTGTCATGCTGAAATAGCATAGTAATCAATCTCATTAACACCTGTTTATTTCTCCATGATTGTAGGTGCACGGCTCTATCTCATATCTTCTATTGTTAGTGCAAGGTTGTTTTATGTATTCCTGTGTACACGCATATTTGTAAAAAATATCAAAGCTGGATAAGTGCAGGATAAAACAGGAACCCATATGGAAGCAGTTTGAGGGGAAAACAGTTTCCATGGGATGCATAATGAGCAGCCTCAGATGTGGCTGCACGTCTGCGATTAGCCAGAGAGAAGGGGCAGATCTGCTCTTTCAGACCCTCGTTTGGCTTTTCTAAAAATTACAAACCACTAATAGTCTGTGGCTACCACAGCGCTGGGCCAAAGGAGTGTAAATGGAGAAAAAGACTTCCCTAATCCTCTTCCTTCTCATCACCAATCTCAACCATTTACCACACTGAACTTTCTTCTTCTGTCACCCCTAGGACACTCTCACTCATCATCCACTAATCTCATCTTTCATCTGTTTTCCTTATCAGTTCCTCTACTGACCGCTATGTAACCCTGATTCTAGGCTGCAGTTCAGTGCCGTTCAGCTCCACACCATCCTCACTGTCAATGTGCTGGTGGAAAGCTGCAGGCCTGCTTTAGTGTGCGTGCCTTCGAGTGATGAATCGGCACACTTAAGAGAACATGTGTGGCCAATTATAGGCATATTGGGTGCTCACGTTATCAGCTTGCTGCCGTTTCAGATCGAACAGGAAATACTAGTCAGAGGACAATGCCACAGAGAGGGGAGCCCATAGAACAAAACATCCTATACATCATCATCAAAAATAAGATTATGGAGACAAACTATTTTTGAACTTATTGTCAGTACCATATAATACCAATTGTAACCTGAAACTATAACTCAATAAGTATGTATGTAGTTGAATTCAGATGAAACTCAGTCGTGATAATTAAAACCAGATCATACAAACTCCATGATGCTGATAAAATGCACAGCAATGATAAATTCATCATAATTCATTCTCAGGCTAGGGCTGGAAAAAGTGTCAGGCTATCATTTTATTCATGGATTTGTGCACTCACTAATATTTACTAAACTAGCTAACTAGGCTGTCATACTTTTGGATTAACTTACTCTACCTAGCATAGCTTGGTTTATTAAAATTTCCGAGCAACCAGGAAATGTGTGTGGCAACCACACTGGGCCTTTCACTTGCCTGGATGGACAAGCTAAGATATTTCTGATTTGTCCATCCCTGTTATCTTGTCTTTATCTCATCACTGCCTGGATCTAAAACTCTGAGTAAAGAACTGGAGATTAAGAACAATACAAAGACAAGATAGCGCAGTATGGCAGCTGCTCCAAATGAGCTGATATGGGACGTCCCCTCCCAACACAGGGACGTTCACAGCTTATCAAAAGAAGAATAGAGGGCATTAGGACCAAGAGGTGCATGTGTCTCTTTGAGGAAAGAACAAAGGCTGACATTGCCGAGATGAAAAGGGGGTGAAATCTAAACTAATCAAACCCAACAAGGCAGCTGGCCAGGGTTCAAAAAGCAGGCAATGAACAGCCGAGCCGAGTCATTTCAACTTTCACGTTTGCCCTGTACTCAAAGAACACAGTTAGGGTGGAGAGCCGGAGGGGAAAGAAGTTCAAAAAATGAGCTGGCAATGATTCAAACAGGTGTCCTGAAGAAGGAACTTTGTGTTTGTTTCTAGCAGGGTGTATAACATATTCTCTTGTTCAATTAATAAAGGCATGGGCATAACAGATCTTTCTCACTCAGAGTTTAACCTCTTACAGCCTCTGCATATTGTAGTGGATGAGTCAGTAACTCTATTCTTTTTTATTGTTCCTTTTCAAGCTTGTTCAAAAGAAGTTCAAAGATTCAAGTGGAAGAGAAGGGGCAAGGAGAGATACTATCATGAGCAAGTTTTTGCAACTGATGCTTAGGAGGCAAAAAGTGGAGGCAGGAAACATCTGCCTTGATTTAATTTCACACAGAGTAGATTTGACAAAAACTTTAATTAGATCAATTAAGTAAAGAAATACACAAGCAAAGAAGATGCACATACAAATTAGAGCATCTTTCTCTTTCACATATAGGTAAAAGTAGGATCTCAGACTGAAAATGTGATGTGGGTGGCATAGCAGTTTGGTGTAGGTGGCACAGCTATGTTTCGTACCTGAAAGACGCCTTGGTACATCACTAATTGCGGGTAGGCCTGTGGCTCGTGTGGAGGAGAGCGGAGTGGTGGAGTGGATGGAAGGAGAAGTCATCTGGCTCAGGTAGGGCGTGTATGGCTGTTCATAAGACCACGGCGGAGACGACTGCGACTGCCTTGGGTCTGCAAAAGCAATGGAGCGAGCAAAGAAATTAACTGACTGTCTCTACTTATTGATACAGTGTAGCGTTATGACATTAATATGTGCTGATCATTTCATGCCTACAGGGGATTTGAAGCCTTCACACTTCATCTTATTTTCATTTCAATGATCGCTTCATTGCTAAGCCCAAAGGAAATAGAACAGTGATACAATTCCAATGGATTTTATAATGACATATTACAAACACAGTGTGCTGGAAACCATTATTACTCTCATGGTGCGCTATGAGAATCGGCTCTATTACAATAAACAGCAACAGTATGAAGAGCAAGAGAAGAATGCATTCCTGTTTGCTTTCCACATTCATTTGGTAAACATGGTGTCTGCACAGACTGGAGGAAATCCAACAAACATTTGCATTTACCTCATCGAGCATGGAACAAGGCAGTTATACGCAGTTAGGATATTATATATTTAAACATATTACATCTAATTAAGGTGATAATTATCTAAAATGTTTGTTTGGTGTGCCTACTCTCTTACCTGAGAGCTGTGTCTGTCCCTGTGGGCTGAAGGAGTTTGCTGCAGTGTTGAGAGATGGCCTGGGGCTCTGCGTGGGCACTGCAACCCTCATGGTGCCGTGGCGCAGACGTTCTAGTTCACTCAGGCGCTCTGAGAACAACCCTGTTTTTGGAGGGTCCTCCAGCTTCTGCCTGTGTCCTAAAACCGCAAGTTACTTGCTGTTACTTTACCATAATCAGAACTGGAGGTTATGATTCACAGTTACATTGCTCAGTGACTGAATTTCCCTGTTAACAGACATATGAGTAAATGTATGTGTCATTGGAGGAAAACGACCTTCAAAAACAGAGTCTTTATCTCACAAAGAGAACCAGTCACGTCATAAGAACTTCCCGTTGGCCCAGATCAGTCATGCTTTCCCTACTGAGTATACCTGAGGGTACTGATGCAACATATGGGAGCCTATATTACGTCTGTAAAAGCGGCACACTAAAGCAGCCTCCCTGGAGCCCATCCTTTCTGTCAATACGAGAGAAGAATACAGCTTAAAGAGAGACTTCTAAAGCCTTTTTTTCTCTCTTTAGTCAGAATGTGCCTGTCTGTCTAGCCCTGCTCGGCTCCGCTGAATGGCTCGAAAGTAAATATCAAACAGAAGAAGAGAGAAACCGAAGCTTGGCAGTGCTCCAGCTGGCTCGACGAGCTTCAGCTACCTCCAACCCTGTAAAACCTGATTGTGTTCTGAAGTTAAGCTGAGCAAACAGCACTTTGTGAGAAGGAGTCATCGTCCAGAGGTTAATGTCTGCCGCACGTAAGGATCTCGGGTGCGAGTAATCCCTAAGAGTATTCGCCGTGTGTGTAAGCACTGAGGGAAACATAAGAAATATGTGCCCTCTCTGCTGCTGCCTCCGCTGGAAAGGGCAGGCAGTTTAATTTCATTTAACCGGGCTGATTTGGTGAATGAATACACCACTTTGTCTATATGGAACCAAGCTTGTCAGAAATTACATGAGGGCTTACATGCGATGTGAAATAGTATCTGCCAATATACTCACTATATTGAATTTTATTAGAGGCATAAAATCACTGAGGGTGTCATGCTTCTTGTTCCATAAATATCAAGGCTGGATGCACCAGACAAACCTGCCAGTGTGTTAGTGAATAGGACAGTTATTCCTCACCACCATCAGCCAGCTCCTAATGTAACCGTATGGCAATGCCAAATCATGTACACCAAGTAATTCTCTCCTAAAAACTCCAGTGTATGAAGAATAAGAGTATTCATGTACTAGCTAACTGTCAAGCTCTCAACACTACCTTATTAATTATAAAGCTGCATTTCTCAAACTTTATTACACTACATGTTGTCAGGTGATTATCTTGTACCACACTGTTGCCACTTTCCATAATATACTGCATGGAGAAAATTATTTTGTTTTACTGTAAATTCAGTGGTCACTTTAAAAAAAACCCACCTGTACCCTTGCTCATTCATGCAATTATCCTGTCATGGGGAAGCAAACATAAGGAAAATGGGATCTCGGTGACTTAGACCGTGGCATGGTTGTTGGTGCCAGGCTGGTCTGAGTATTTCAGAAGGTTTCAACAGAAATATATGTAACAGTCTGTAGAGTTTAAAGAGAATAGTCCAACAGCAGGCAGGCAGAAATGCCTTGTTGTCAGAGGAGAATGGCCAAACTCGTATGCACGGACAAGAAGGCTACAGTAACTCAAATAACCACTCTATACAACTGTGGTGAGCAAAACATCATCTCAGGACACACAACATGTCAAATCTGATGGGCTACAACAGCAGAAGAACACATTTTCCATTAGCCAAGAACAGAATCTGTGGCTACAGTGGGCACAAGCTCAAGACAAAGGAAAAACATTGCCTGGTCTGATCACATACATAATGAATGCATGCTTTTATGCACTGCACTGCTGCCACACCATTGGCTGATTGCATAATTTTTTGAATAAGCAGGTGCACAGGTGTTCCTATTAAAGTGGTCAGTGAGTGTATACTTGTATACGGCTAGAATGACACCAAAGCTCTTTTTTTTGTCTTAGGCCAGAGGTATAGTTTCTTTTAACTTCACGTTTGTGTGCGCATGGTGGCTGCCTTTAGGGGCAGTACAGGGACGTGAGGTTACAGGGTCAGTAGGCACATCAGCAGCAACCAAAGTTCAATACAGTTGGAGTTCTCTGGTGTGCCCTCTGGGGGAATCCTCCAGTAACATGAGTAGTGCATAGGCAAATATGTAAACAATTACATTCACGACGCAGCCGGGTTTTCTACGTGAATGCCTGGTTAAAAAGCAGGTAAATCTTCAGCCTTAAACATCTTAAATGACTTTACAGAGGGAAATCCTTTCTAATTTTAAACTAGAAAATGTGAATAGACTATGCCAGACTAAATTCTCCAGAATCTTAAAATGAATGATTCAGCTGCAACAAAGGAAATTCCACAATACTCACATCCTCCTTGACAAATAAAAGGTTTACACTAGTTTCATAATTAAATCCAGCAGGTCAATGGTTGGAGTCATAATTGAGGACACCAGTAATAACAAACAACAGATCATATCCTAAATGATGATCTTGTGCAAGTCGTACGTGTCCTGACATTAGTAATGAGGCTGTGAAGCAATTCTCTACCGAAAAAAAAAAAAAAAAACATTAAAAAGGCTTATTCAAAGCACACGCTGACTCCAAACTCCTTGGCACAAGGAAAACTGTGAAAGCTGGCTTTTAAGGAAAAGGAAAATGGCATGGACAGTAAATAATATGAATGAATAAATACTGGGAGGCTGTAGCTCTGGAAAGGTTGCCTGCCTGCATGTGAATTTGCCATCTGATAGCATTCGAAACCTGCAAAAATACCCTTAACTCGTTAAACACCAGAACTCTCATCAACATCAAATATCAGCCTGGGCCGTCAGGGTACATCAATCATCCAGCGGCGACACAGGGAATAAAACGGATGGAAGAAGAAAGGGAAACATACATCCATCTAGATTTCATTTCTTTAATTGCTGTGCTGTGGGGAGGGTTGACTCCTCTGAAGAGCGAAACAATGGATTATTTCATATGGCAGCTCAGAGTGAGGAGCCTGTGAAATTAGCAAGCGGGGAAAAAACAGCAGCGAAAGACGGGACAAGGCCAAACGCCTGTCTGCTCGCAGGATCAGAGAGGAGGGCAATGGGTGGGAGTGAGTGAGAGTGAGCAAGAGCAAGAGCGAGCGAGAAGAGAAAAGAGAGAACAAGGCAGCCAAGCAGTGCTGGAGTTCTGCCAGTCGCTTGTGTGGTCTGTGTGTTCCAGGATTCAGGAAACGAAGCACGCCAAGAAAGGGCACATATACTACCAGAGCTTTATAAATCAACAGGCTGGCTTCAGCAAGCAGACACCACGCAACTTCACAACAAAAACAATTTGTTAAAAAAACTGTTTGCAAAAAATTACGCAATTCACTCAATGGCTGGGACGTAAAAAATGAGATGGATTAAGGCTTACCTTGCATATTTTATAGTGAACAGTACAGCTAGAAAATTGGCTAAGCACTCCAAATGAAGATGAATGTACCTAGAAAGTTGGATGCTGTTGGAGAAACTGCTTGCCATAGTCCATGAAACCTCTTTAAACATGTCTGTGCAGGGAAATGCTTATGGTAATATGAACACACCGTTCTGTTCTCACATTGTGCCGTCTGAGGCGGCGACTTTCCTGGCGGGGGGGTTAATACACTGGAGCTGTGTGCAGAGCTAAAAACACTAGCAGATTTTACCCAACTGTATAGCTCCATCCAAGCTGTCAGCTTGCTGTCATTCATACAAGGTCCAACATTTTCCCCTTGGCCAACAGCAACAAGTAACATCTTAAGTTCACTTCACAATTGGAAATGTGCTTGGAGAAAGTACATCAGGATTTTTTTTTCTCATGCAATGAACCCGGAATCGGTTTATTTTCAATGGACCGTGTGGCCTTTTGTCTGAGAGGCCTACTGTGAGTGTTTTATTGTGGGAGCCTACCTGTCAGGACATGCGTTAAACGTTCAAAGCCTCAAGGAACTTCACAAATTCACCACTAATGCTCATTTCTGGCTCTGGTAATTAGAGTGGCTCCACACACAAACCGCAACGTAAACAGTTCAACATTAGTAGCCATATTATTGTCAGTGCTAATGCTAGCATTACTCTATATTGTTAGCAAGCATGGGCACAATACAGCGCAAAAGAATATGACAAGCATGTAAGCAATTCATAATAATCTAAAGTGATTGAGGGAAGCACGATGGAGAAGGAAAGCAAAGGGATGACAAAAAGAGAACGAGGCAAACTAATCTGAGAGAGGAGAATCGACGTCATTTACCATCGCTCTGAATCTGACAAACATGGAGGTAAATCTTTGAAGTCTTTCTGGCTACGCCTTTTACTGGAGTCCTCAAAGAGACAATAGCTTTTTTCCAGCTGTCTGCATGGCAGTCAAAACACACAGGCTCATGGAGAAGCTTGGAAAATACAGAACCTTTTCATAAAACAGACAGTGTGTTTTCCATCTCGCTAACGTAATCCGCCGTTAATACACACACCAGACCTGCTTTCCGCTGTAAATGATTCCGTTTGACTCAACAAATGTTACATGAATTCATCATTCAAACCTGGGGAGACTGAACATTTTGGCTGTAATATCATCTCAGTGATACGGCAATGACGGGAACAATAACATCTAACTGAAATGAGTCTATCATGCACTGGCTTAAGTGACCCAGTATGAAGAGCAAAAGACGTCAATGATCACAAGTGAGAAGTCATGATTTGTCATACACATATAAAAACAATTGCATTCTGCTTAATTCAACTTCATCATACAACCTTAGTAAGATTCCTCAACATTCCTCAGACCTTTTTTTATATAATGCTATAGTCAAATTCATGCTTAAAGACATCCATCTGTAACTAAACCAGACGCATTTATACAGTGAATGATTATTTCTGCCATCATGGACATTCTTGTTCAGGACCCAAATGAGCAACGGCAACATTCCACAACCTGGTTAGAAATTAGCTCCATATGCCTGACACTAATAGTATCTTCTGTGGTATCATACTGTAAATGTGCCTATTTCCCAGTGCAAACCTTTCCCCCACACAAGCATATTTAATTTCACACATAACATCGACTTGTATTGATTTTGGACCTGAGCACTGTCATGTCTTTATCCTCACCCCAGTTAAAACAGATTATCTGATGTATTACCAGCAAATCAGAGACAAATATGCGTCTAGTCTTTAAGAATGCTCATGCTCTGGTGGTCTGCAGGCCCTGGTGTCAGACCACAGTGGAGTTAGTAACACAGAGCTCTCTATTAAAGATCTGACCAGCCCCTCCCAATCCATTAGCTGAAATTGCTCTTAATAACCACCGCTACACCAGTCCTGCTACATAATTACCACACTGTTGAGTTCACACTCAGATGAGGCCTTGTGCTCAATAAAATACTATAAGTGAAATGAATGTTTTTGGAGCTCAGCATAATAAAATAGCTTTTGTAAAGGCCCGAGATAAAAGATTGGAGGTCAAATGTTGTGGAATATAATGAGTAATTATTAGCTATGCACAGTACTGTGCAAAAGTCTTAGACGCCATATTGTTATTCGGTACAACTTGATGTTTTTTGAGTTCTGCATTATTGAATCAGTAAAAAAAGATTTTACATTTCCAAACGTTACTTTTCCAGCAAAAAAAGTAAATGTTACACAAAAATATTTGCATGTCAGTAACAAAAGCAACACATTACGTAGACACTTTTCAGACAAAAAACATAATAAAGGCTGCTGGGTTTTGCCTGCAAAAAAGAAGTAAGTTTGACAGTCAAAGTCTCCAAAAGAGCTGTGGCAGATTCTCCAAGACACTCAGTAAAACCTACCAGCTAATTTCCTTATAAAACTGCACACATTGTACCGGGGAACTCTATTTAATAAAAGGCACAGCGAATATTGAATTCCTTAAGCTATATTATTGTTTACGGCACTTTATAATGTTTTCTTTTATGTAGAAACATCTTCATTATTTTCAAAGGCATCTTTGCTTTACAGCAAGTCTTTGCATGTGCCTA
>JAOVVH010000002.1:16813767-16829334 GCA_028566435.1 Scorpiodoras heckelii
GTGCCTAAGACTTCTGCATCGTACTGTACAGTAATTAGCTGGTGAGTTTTACTGAGCATCTAGGAGACACTGCCACAATTCTTCTGGAGACTTTGACTGTCAAACTTACTTCTTTTTTTGCAGTAAAACCCAACAGCCTTCATTATGGTTTTTGTCTGAAAAGTGGTATGTTATGTAATGTGTTGCTTTCATTACTGACATACAAACATTTCTGTGTAACATTACTTTTTTTTTTTTAAAGTAATGCTTGGAAATATAAAATCTTTTTGCACTGACTCAATAATACAGAACTCAATAACAAAAGTTGTACCTAAAAACAATATGGTGCCTAAGACTTTTGCACAGTGCTGTAAGTATCAGTACCTTTAGGGATTCGAATCTGAAAGCAAATCAATTGATTCACGACTCAATAGTTTCAGTTCAACTGAAATGCAACTTTTGTAAATTAAGAAGGATTCAACATACTTCAATCCACCAAAGTGTGATTAGATTCAGCAAGCCAAGCTTCTTCAAAAGATATTATAATGCCTTAAAATTATGAATGGGCAATATGATGATATAATATCGATATTGTGATAAATGTCACAATTCTGTGAGATATCATGGATGCTGTCAATATTATTATAACAATTACAAACTGTTCATACGATACTGGTTATGTGTTAAATTTGTACTGTTAAAAAGATTTCTCTAAAAGACTTCCCCTAATATTTCTCAGGCATATTCTTGTGTTAATGAATGTCCATCTCTGTATCCATGGATACCTTCTGGTTAGCTGCTACCGGAGCCAGTCGTGTGCTATACAGGCATTTGAGTTTAAGCATCAAGTGACGAGGTTATGTTTTAGGTTATTTTGTTTCCTTGTTTGTTTGTTGATTTGACTGTCAGCAGGTTTGTGGAAAAACTACAGGGACGACTGTCATGGAATTTGGTGGAAGGGTGTAGCGTAAATCTTGGCGAGGATCTGAGTTGCATTGTGGATGCATGTGATATTTTTGCAACTTTGGGCAAAAATAAACTGGATTTGTCTTCCATGTGCCATCCTGTTGTGAACTGAGGGTGTCATGCATACGTGGACCCATCTTAAAACAGAACTTGCCTACTGGCCTTGGCAGAGGTCTGCGCTCTCCGAACACACTTCTAGTTTTTTTTAATAAATCGATGTTCATGCCATTTTAAGCATGCAAAGTCGAGTGGTGAGTAATACAACTAATTCAATATAATTGTATTTCTTTTAAGATAGATGCAGCTGTATAAGCTTATGTATGTTGCTCTATAAGTACACATGGACTTTATTTATTTATTATTTAATTATTTGTTTCTTTATGACCTCTTGATTCCTGATCTTGAGCTTGCCTCACTGTGAAAGCTGTGGTGCAAACTGAGTATAAAAAAAAAATCTTATGTGAGGCCTCACTTAATTAGAAGATTCCCTAGCTTTAACAATTTACTAAATGCTCTACAAAGACCAGACTGCCCTGCAAACCAGCACAGGTACTATAAGGCTCTTTCTCAAACAAACTAGTGATTTTATCTAGAAATGTAACAAAATGCTGCTGTTTGTACCCATAAGTGCATTGTGAATTCTGTCAGTATGTCTAGCAATGTTTATGAGCCTGTTGCCCCCGCTAATTTTGTGTGTGATATATGTAGGAGAATTCATAAACATGCAGACAGAGGCAGCTTCACCGCACACCCACAGGAGGTTGCACAACTCAAGATGCCTCTGCATGTGTCACTTCCTGCCTGGCCACCTGCCTGACGCTTAGCAAGAGCTCATGGATGAGAAAGAACAAGAAAGAGAAAGATGGAAAAGGAGAGAGAGTGAAAAAAGCACAGGGTAAATGTTAGAAAGTAAAAAGTGGCACAGTGCTTTATACCTTTAAAGCCAGTTAAAGAACAGTGTGTTAGAAAAGCTATTTTTATGTGTTTGCATGCAATGGTATTATGACTCTGGGCTGCTAATACAAATGAGAAAATACTGAACTCTGTTTACTCGTAATCACTACATAGTTGAAATCCTGTGAATCATTTGAAAATTTCACAGCAAAGAGATAATTTACTGTGTAATTGATTTGACGTAGAAAAGATATTTATGGTCATGATTCAAACTTGCTTTAAATGCTATCGTTAAGTACATCAGTCTGCCTAGGGAAAGGAGAGAAACTAGGAAATTGGATAAATCTGACACACTTTCACTAGCACTTTGAAGTTTATCAAGTGGTATTATCCAGCGTAGCTCAGTTATTAAGATGTTGAGCTAGTGACCAGAAGGTCGTGAGTTCAAATCCCACCGTTGCAAAGCAGGCTCTGCTGGGCCCCTGAGAAAGACCCTTAACCCTCAACTGCTCAGTTGTGTAAGTGAGATAAATGTAAGTCGCTCTGGCCATAAATATTTATGTAATGTAAGCTGTATTATCCATGTGAATGGACTGAACTAAACTCAACTTACTAAACTCACTTTTCAGTAACTGCATTATCACTGCATTTACAATACATGCATTCTATGACTTCTATGGCAGACACCCTTATACAGAGTGACTTATATTTATCTCATTTATACAACTGATCAGCTGAGCGTTAACACCCGAAGTAAGGTGGGAATACACCCTGAAAGGTACATAGGGCATCATGCACACACACACACACACACACACACACACATACACATACACATGCACACACTTATTCATATAGCCATATTCAAAGCCAATCTGTCTAACAGCATGTTTTAGGAGGTGGGAGGAAACCAGAGAACCCTGAGGGAAAACCCATGTGAAACACATGCATATAAATTTGTGCAAACGGGAAGGAACTGGGGAGCCTGGAGCTGTGAGGTGACTACACTCTGCCCATAAACATAAACTATTTAACTAAAAAAAAATAAACTATCCTATCTAGAATAACCCATTGAAACCTTCAGTCTAACACTGTAACCACTCACTCACACAACAAACAGTCATTCACTCACACACACACACACACACACACACACACACACACACACACACACACACACACACACACAAACGCATAGTTCCCTAAACCCCTATTGTTTACATCAACAGAGGCCATGTCTGGCAGACGTCGACTTCTGTTTGCCTTGAGAACAAAACTACAACAAAATGGAGTTGAATCAGTGGTATGTGAGATTAAAGGCTGTCAAATCAGTGATGCCATGGGGTATTTTTAATCCACGGATGAATAATGATCCCACACGGATATGAAGTGGCTTCAAACATCTGCTGCCAGATGTGTTAATCAACAGGAACAGGAGAAGACGAAAAAAAATACATGCTGTTTGTGAAGTGACAGTACTGACTTTGCAGCCAAAAATAGTGAGCTGTCAAAAATATATATCTGCATGTAAGAATAAAATTGTGGTAGGAACAGCTGTGTGCCAGGCTGCTTGGCTCACACGTTGCTATTTCTCCTTTTTAAAGACAAACACACGATTATGGGTGTACAGCACACAGTGTACTGACGGCTGATGGCAGAAGTACTGAACGCTTGTGACAGCAGACAAGCAGATGGTTAGGGAAGGGAACAGTATTGAACAGACTTAAAGAGAAGAAGAGAAGTGTTGCGCTCGTAAATGAATGCAAATGGATTATCTGCAGCGAGAAAAAAAAAAAGGAAGTGCACAATCTAACACAATCGCTTACCAAAAAGCCTATGGTGTCAGAGGGTGGTTGCTAAGGACCTCTGCGATTTGTAAACAGGAATGTTAGTCAAATTACTGTAACGATCATGTCACATCATAAAACTTGGATAAAATAAGTGATGCAAAAACGATGACAGGAGATATTTATAATAGTCTGTCGATGCGGATTAACAGGCAGAGCAATCCAAGCCTGATTCTATGATCAGCCTTGCCACAAAAAGGTTGTGTTTTGCAGACTTTTGACCAGAATGTCAATCTGTAACAGACTATATCCTAAACACTCACTCAACCATGTGAGGCTCGTGTTCTTTTCTATGCCACATGAAAGTCATTCCTGACAGCGTGTGTGTATTTACAGCTTCAGCTGTGAAAATTGAAATTCAGCAGGCTTGTTTTTTTAGTTGTTTTTGTTTTTTTCCTCTCCAGGTAAAAAGAAAAACTCGTGTTCTGTGCTAACGCATGAAGCACATAAACCTTCTCTGCTTTGTGCAAGTCAAGACATTAATTCTGATGAAAGCTCCTTTTTTCAAAGCTGGACAATAAGTGAAGCGTTTTTGCCAGACGGTGTGTTCCTCGCTCTAGACAGTAATTACACAAGATTCAAACTGTGTCAAGTAACCCATGCTTGGCAAAAATAAGAAATAAGCTTGAAATGATTTCTGGATTGTTCTAGACAGGACAACAAGTCTGACTTTAGTTTTTAGTTTCTTCCTTTTTTCAATCCCTAGCATGTTTGGGTTAGCAGCCAAATCTTCACAGAGCCTCCAGACGAGTCTAATGTATATGCGTATATGCGTATGTGTGTGTATGTGTGAGTGTACATGCATGCTAAAGACTGGGCTTCAGGTTAAAGGTTGAGTGACTGGCACTACATGGAAGGACGCAGACAAGAGGCAGATACAGTAAACATTTGCGTAAGGCGAACGGCTCCACAGCACGTGTTTGTGTTTGCCTCTCACTTAGCATGCCTGTTGCTGCTCAAAGGCCGCCTTTGTGCTTTCAGGCATGCTGGATCCATTTTTTAAAACAGTGCCCTAACACGATCCATGCATCCATTCATCCATCATCTTTCTCCCGCCAGCCCACAGACTCTGGCCTTACTTCCCACCTCTGGGCTGAGAAAAGGGGCAAAATGCCAGCTGGGGCGACACGTGGTCGAACCACACCATTCATCTCTCTGAGTGGTTTACATGCTTGCATGCACCTCTTTGTTGCGATTTTTTAAGTCGTTATCACATGACGGTTGATATTTGGGGGTTACTCACTCCTTGGCTCTCGTGGTCCGTCCACTGTGACCTTTATGGCTCGGTGGTAAGTGGCCACTTGAGGAGGGTTGGTGAATACTGTGATTGTCAGAGTGAAGCTCTTCCCTGCAAGACACAAAAAGGTTCATAACCCATTAGTACCCAGCACAATGTGCCACATTCACTGCAGGCCATGCATTTGCATTTTCTTTGCTGCTGGTGATGACGGTGATTGTGGGATTTTAACTGCCATGGGAGTACATAACGTTTGAAACACTGAGGAAACAATAGACAGCAATGAAAAAAAAAAAACAGAGCAAAATTGTCCATTTCGAGACAGCTGTGTCAGCAAATAACACAGTGTGTCAGTCATTTCATGTGGATCTAGAACTAATGTGGCTTTATCTCAATCTCAATGTATGACAATGAGCTAGTAATTACTTTATAACCTGCTACACAGAAGGGAGTCTTTCTCCATTACACTCAGCTTGATGCTATAAAAATGTGCTACAGGTGTTTAAGCTAAAGGCAAACTCAAAGACATTTGAGTCATGATTCCTCTTCTATCCTCACATGACCTTCCATTTAACGAAGAACGTTTAAGCACGTCAATCATCCACTGAACTTTCACTTTACTGAACCTTAAATTACGACTCCGGTACCATTACAAATCATACATCTGACATGCTGTGAGCTATGAGGATGGTGTCACGCAACAGAAATATTAATAGATGTCACTCTGTGCACACAACACAGGAAGCTCGAAGTGGCTTCAAAAGTAACAAACTCAGCAACACGAGTAATCTGCAAAGCATGCTGTGAAGTCAGGCATGACACATTCTCCGAGCTGCAATCTGCTGCTGACACAGGAAGAGGTGGGCGGAAAAACGAGTGACTCAGTGAAGCGGCCAACCCCACACGACTTTGCATGTGTATCAGGATGCGTGGCTGGCTCAAAGCTTTGTTGATTGGGCTTCTGTGGGTTTTTTTTTTGGTCATTTTCTCCAAAGTTATTTTATGAAACCAAGGAAGAAAAAAACCCCAAACAAACTAAAACATGAGTTTACAATGGACCATGTGTATAAAATATATAATAAACTCTCATTGTTGCCTTGTCAAAACATGTGGAGCCTATGATCATAAAAAGACCATTTCAGAGGCACTTCCCATGCATTGTATATAAGCTCTGACCTTGACTGCTTCACTGAGGCTATTACTGTAAATCGTGTCTCTTGCTGTGTGTGCTGGTGCTATATTCGTTCTCATTCTTTCTCCCTCAGGAATCTGTCCTTAAGCCCCCAAAATGCAAGTTTGTGTCCAACAATCAAACCCAACCCAGCCCTTCCCAGTAACCAGATCCCGAAGCCACACCGCAGGCTAGCGCTCTGCCCAGCCACCAGACCAACGCCCGCCTCTCCCCTGCATCCAACAACTCCACACCACCAACTAAAAATACCCCCAATACCACCCTCTCCTGTTGCTCAGGTTTCTGAGTTCACAATAGTTCCATAAATGTTGCAGGCTTTCATTTACTGACAGTATTAACATAAAAACCTCATCAAACCTGTTTTCTAATTAAGTGCCCTGATTGATTTACAAGCAATCTCTTGGCTTCTTAAATCACGCCATGATCTGCTGGCTAAAAGTACTTGACAGCTTCTGAGGAGTGTAAGGCTATCGCTTTTTTTGTTTTCTAGCTTTGTTGATTTTGGTTGCTCATATCTAATTCTCATCTGTTGCATGCGGGATTGTTTCCCTTATTTAATTTCCTTATGCTCTGCTACCTTCCCCTGTGACTTCCGCACTGCAGATCTCATATCAGAGATAGGAGAAACCCAAGCCTGGTGAGGTGTAGGTTTCAGTGCGGGCCAGAGCCCTCTTCTCTGTGACAGCTGCAAAGAGATAACACTCTCTCTCTGCTTCACATATACACACATATATGCTAAGGAGTGTGTATAGGGATGTGTATTACATAAAAAAGTGCTTAGGCCAGTGGCTGGAAGAACGTCAGATGTCTGTCAACGAAGTCTTAGAAACACTGTACACTTCAGCGTGTTCTTTTTAAAATTGACTGACAGGCCTGCCATGCTTCAAGAGAGAGAATATTTATAGCCAAATAATTATACTGTCTTATTACCTTACAGTTTGGACTTCATGGGACCTTTAATTGAACATTTATAAACACTTTTCAGTCTGTAAGGCTTTGAAATGAGGCCCTTTTAGAGCTCCTTAACTGAACATCTGAGAGCTTAACTCTGAGGGACTGTAAAGATTAAGAAGGCAAGTCTAGACGACACTCAGAGAGGCTTGCCTGCCTCCAGCATCAAACTGCTTGCTCTTCTGATCCATCTGCCTCTACTGTCTTCTTCAAAGGCCTACTTTCTGAGCAAGGGTCTTTCCAAAGGATCACAAGGCCTGGTTTTCTTTTTTTAGCAGTAATTACTCCCATATCAAAAGCAGCATTCATCTACACATGCCCAGCCTGAGTGCACTTTAGGCCCACACTCATATATAACAACTATCTGTTTGTAAACTGCATTACTGCAATGCAAAGTGAATAACATACATATGTTTGCAAAATATCATAACAAATAATTGTCATAGAAATCACACGATTGAACTTCAAAGGCAGAAATGTTTAAACACACCCACTGCTTTTTTGTCTTTTAGCAAGGAAGTACTCAAATTACTCTCCCTGATATATAATGTAGCAAGCTTGCAGTAGCATGTTTATGTGTGCTTTCAACTGATACAACTTTAGAAGACTCTAGTAATCAATCATGGATGTGAGGATTTGCATGGTACATATTCATGAATTCCAGTCATGAACTGTTTGCTAAACCAGGCTGTGCATCCATGGTAAAAGCGCGGTTTAGTATCTCAATGGATAATCTACCACATGCAGAGGTTTCACTACTACGCTCTGTTTCTTGCCTTGTAAACAGTAGCTGCTCCATGTGGTTTTGCTGCATCATGTGACTCACAAAAGAATAAAAAATATATTTCTTATGGTTCTGAGTAATTACTGAAAATCCATGAAAGATACTGACCTCGCCCACTCCTCCCGACGAACCTCAGGTCGTTAAAGCGTGCCACTTGATTCTTCATGACAGCCGAGGCATTCCTCAGCTCTGCCGAGTAGTTCTCGTCGTTTCCTGCCATCACGGTTACCACTGTTCCATCAGGAACGTCCCCCAGTGCAACAACCTGGACCGTGACGGAGAACACTGTCAGGCCATTCCCTTGTTATGTATTTATTTGTTTATTAATATTTTGAGTGTGGATTTTTCATCAGGTCATCTGTGAGCACGCACACTTAATGATAGGAAAATAATATACTGACTGAAGACTATAACTAACATTTTCACTAAGTTTAAAAAAATTATAAAATGATGTAAAGGTCCATGATCTAGACATGATCATCTAAAACATTTCATTCAAATGTGAATCATGAAATTAATGAAAGATCAGCTGGACTGTACTATATACTCAAGCAACTTGTCAAAACAAACATGTATAGAGTTTTATACTGGAATACAGAACTTATATATAATACTGGAATACCAAATACATTGAAACCACATGCACAAGAAATCCACATGTGGTCTGAAAGTGGAAAAAAAATGTATGGCAACAATGAATAAAAGATTTAATGAACAAAAACTGGACTAGGGATCTAAAAATCCAAGATTTATAAACTGTACAGCTTGTTCGATTTTAATTTTCCGATTAAAAATCACAAATCACAAACAACAACAACAACAACAACAAAACAATGAGTTGGTTAAAACTATGTACCTCATAAACTACAACGGCGCTGTGGATCACCCGGGGAGAAAACTTAGCAAATGCACTCAGACATTTGGTACTAAATATCCAGCAGTCTGAGATAAATTAGACCCAAATGTTTTACCCCAAATTTTTACATTTTGCGAGCAGTTTTCCTTATTTATTTTTGTTCAATTTGTTTTACAGCTCCGGTTGCAGAAAGCATAAAGGGGACTGCATTTGGTTTAAAATAACATCGAGATGGATGTAGGGACGCGCTGAAGGGGATCACGGGATGGGTTTAACACTGACCTATTTTTACTGGGTTTATAGAAACCTAGAATGACTTTAGTTCCTGTGTAGAAAAGGTAAAACTGTAGTGCCATTGTTGCTGCACTTTCCATCATCTTGTTTCTACGATTACTGAAAAGCACTTTGGAGAGCATCAAGTTTTCTAGACGTTTACGTTAGTTGGAGCACTAAAGCACACGCGTGTTTATATTCACTAGAAGTATAAAACAGTTATAAAGTCCAGGCTATAAAAGTGATCTGCCGGATGGATTTAGTTACTCAGGTAGCTGAGATCCAGGACTCGGGACTCGGGACTCACCTTGAAGGCGACCGGCAGGGTTTTGTTACACCTCCAGTGAGACGGCAGCACGGAGCAGAGGAAGTTGGGGCTGTCGGTGCGCACGAGCTCGGCGGGATGGTCGGCGATGATCTCCACCATGGTGCGGTTGTCGTGCGCGCGCAGTCTCGGCACCGCCGCCGCCGCCGCCGTGTTCGCCTCGTGCTGCGTCGCTCCCGCCGCGCTCGCATCCGCCGCTTTCCCGGGCAGAGCCTGGACTCCGTTGGACGGCGGGCTGAACCTCCGGCTGCTGCTCGGATCTATCGGAATGCGCATTACACAGAAACACGCACACACACACACGCGCACACACACACACAAATCAGACCGTGAGGCGGCTTCCGATCAAATCGCCAGGCTTTGCTGAGTCTGTTCTGAGCCCGTCGGCGCTCGTGCTTCTGGACACGCGTTAACGGTTGTGTCTATATCATAGCGGAGACGCAGCGTCCTGTCCGGGTCGCACACGCGGGTCGCTCGGAAGCGAAGCGAGTGCGCGCGCCTTCGGAGGTGAAACCGAAATCGCGCGCTCCACGTGATAAGTCAGCCTGAGAGCCGCGCGCGCTCGTTGTCGGTTCAGCGCAAAAGCGTCAGAGGCATCGCGGTGCTCTTTACGAGCGAACTCGTTCCTCCGCGGCTTGAGGTTCACAGACGCGACGTGAAGGTCCGAGAGAAAAGCGAGTCTCCGTGCATCCCGACCCGCGACGAGGAGAGCCGACTAAGGTCAGTCCTGCTATCGAGCCGAACGGCTTAAACAGATGGCGCGTCAAAAAGGAGGAAAACTCGGAAGACTTGTGCCTAATAACTTCTTCTAATTCAAAGATGCCGTGACATATTCAGCTTTTCCCCCCACAAGCTGGCACGGACACAGGAAAAAAAAAAAAACGGGCTCCGAAAGTTGCGGTTGGAGATGGAGGAGATAGAAAAAGCCGCAGCTTTGTTGGTCTTGTTGTGCGGTTTGTCTTTGGAGGCAGTCACTTTGGCGAGCTCAGGTTTTGTGGTTTATATACGTGCACACGCGGGACCATTATTATGCTGATGAGACTCGAGCACGTGGTGTACAGGACCGGACATTTCCCTCAATCCAAACAAACCGAATTAATGACTCACTTTAACTCACTGCTCCACAAAGACTGATATTGTACAGGGTACAGTTTGTGTTCCGATCGAAACTTACAGTACAGACCAGAACTCATCAAACCCTGGATTACTGTCATACACAACAACAACAACCCACTGTAGGGATCTAACAGTGCTGAGAGCAGCCTACTGAGTGCTGAATCAACTTACAGTATTGCATTTACTCTTACACAGTAAATAACACTGTAATAACCAATTCAGTGCTCTTATAGAGAACTCAGCACGGTTTGGCTCTGAATGAAGTCCTGTGGCTTTAGCACTGTTGCTTCTTCGCTATTTATATTAAAGCATGTAAACAGGACGTGAGTCAAACACGTAGGAATGAAATCAATAACTGGCTGCTTTAAATCACGTTGGCTATAACAGTATAACATATTATAACAGTATAACAGATTATAACCGTATAACAAGCTATAACAGATTATAACAGGCTATAACAGTATAACCAGCTATAACAGAATAACAGATTATAACAGTATAACAGACTATAACAGTATAACAGACTATAACAGTATAACAGGCTATAACAGATTATAACAGTATAACAGACTATAACAGTATAACAGGCTATAACAGTATAACAGGCTATAACAGTATAACAGATTATAACAGTATAACAGGCTATAACAGTATAACAGGCTATAACAGTATAACAGGCTATAACAGTATAACAGATTATAACAGTAAAACAGATTATAACAGTATAACAGACTACAACAGACAGCAGATTGCTGTAAATTTTCACTAAACGTCTGTGTATGAGCTCATTTACAGGTGTTACGCATTTTTACACAATTTTGGAAGTAGTATAAAAACTGGTGCTTTTATATTAAAACAAAACAGTCATCACTGTTCCTAGAGATTAATCAGCTTTGTAGTTACAGGGAATAATGTAAAATATAGCGTAGTTAATATTAATAATAATATTATTATTATTATTATTAATAATAATAATAATAAAACACCTGTTATTATTATTATTAATATTTATTATTATTGTTATTATTATTATTATTATTATTATTATTATTATTATTATTATTATTATTATTATTATATACGTCTTTGTTAAGTAGGCCTATAACTTGTGCCCTGTGTTGCTTTTTTTCCTCTAGCTATTTCAGTATGATTTGTTTGACACGGAAAGGACTCATATTTAAAGAACTAGTCTAAATGATATCCTCATAAATCATTTTTATTCCAGTATGCGTTTTTGTCCTTAGGTTATTTATTCCTTCTCGGTCCCTGTTAAACGGGTATGTTTTCGGGACTGAGCTGTGGTCTGTGGGTGGCGCTGTTGAATCTGATTTTTTTGATTTCGTCTTTTGCTGTGCGACTCCACACTGCGGGGAACTACAGCGGCTCTGCCGGCTCAGTACTGCACACGTAGCGGCACACGTCGAGTAAACTACAATACCCATCGGCCACCGCGACAAGCCGGCGTGACGTTCAAATTGCCCACCCGGAAAGTTGAATAGCTGCGTGCTAAGGGGCGAGTGAGAGTAAACACCGAGGGGACGATTGTCTAATAGCCACACAGAGGTAACTGAATGAAATTGTACAGTGTGCGGAAACATTTGGGTTGAGAGTTAAACGTGTTTTTTGGTGAACTCCTTAGACATTCAGTAATAACGTGACTGCTGTAGACCGCATGCATGTTTATGTGCACAGTAAACTCAGCATCATGATACTAATAATGCACAAGTCTTATGTACAGTATTAGAGACACGACTCTTTTACTGTTACCGTTTATAAGCATGCACATTCCCACGCATGTTGGTGTTTTGAGGTCTTCGCACTTTAGAGGTTAGCTGAGCTTACAGTGTGCTTTGAACTTTTAGTACTTGGCATCAGGAACAAAGTGAGTTACTGGAGAAGAATAAGAAGCAAACTGCCTTTTAACTTTCTCGTTACACATTTGTGATTGTTTCACACTAGTTCCATCTGCAGGCTAGACAGCAAACAAAAAAAAAGTCCATCACAGTCTGCTGTTTGAAGCCCCTGAGAAATCCTCAGCTCTGCTCTTCAGTGAGGGATGCTGGAGTTAACTTAATGCCCATTAAGGCGGGTGGGTTGTGTGGTTTTGGGATAATTGTGGATATAAAAGCTGTAGTTGAGTGGTGGCTGATAGCTTACTTTTCCACATGCCTATTGTTTGTTAAAACTCTCTCTCTCTCTGTGTGTGTGTGTGTGTGTGTGTGTGTGTGTGGATGGGCAGGCAGCAGATGAGGCGCCACACTTCACTGTGGAAGGGGGGGAAGCTCAGACTGAGTGCGATTTTACTACGCTCGCTCGTTTAACCAAAGCCTTATCCCACCGCATTCTCATTTGAATAGACCTCCAAGAGTCTTTGCTCCGCACTTTTGGATGGAGGGAAATAGATTTTGCATGATTTCACTTTCTTATGCAAACACGGCGAGGTGGAGGCCGTGGCACAGGGATGTGTGGGGTGCTGGGTCGAGGATGTGGGAGTGAAATAAAACATTGAACAGCATTAAATCACTTTTCTGCCGCTTCATTATATCCTCCAGAACGGCATGGTCTTAAATTACTTCTCCCGATTCAGCAGTTCCCAAATTTGTTTCTTATTCCCCCCCTAATATTTTATGATGTAGGACTGTAAATTTTGGGATGGCTAAATTGAGATGATTGTAGTCTAACTGTTTTATTATTTATTATTTTATATTTTTTCTAACATTTCGGGAAAGATTTAATTGATTGTTAAAACAGTAAGTCCGTCGTCTGATTTTTTATTGTTCTTGTTCCCTATAAACTATAATTTTTTTTTAGATCAGTGCATGAGAACGTGGCTTATTAATGGACATTATAGCTGCTTAAATTGATGTAATGTGGAAAATAATTTCTGTAGTCATTGGTCGAGATACTAACGTTAAGCATAGCTATTTTCTTCTTGCTATTCAGCCCTTTCTTATTTAGATTAGTTTATATAATGCAATAGCTTTTTGCTCACTCATACTAAACAGTGCCTTAACTTCTAAACAGTAGATTGTGTGCCCAAGATTAAATCAGTAAATTAAGTAGGCGTCTGTTGCAAAAGAAATTTCGAAGCAAAGCATATAAAGGGCTAGTTAATTATAGAGAGGGAAATGCAATAAATAGCCTAGGCTCCCCTGTTCTCATTCGAGGCGAGACACTCGTTTAGACCTTTGCATGTTGAAGTAATCTTGATTCATTTGCCACATCTGAATTCATTTTGCTGAGTATGGCGACCATCTGCCTTCACGAGTCAAAGCAAAGGCTCCAGCTTTCATCCAACAGAGGGGGCGAAAACAGAAGGATTTGAAATTTTATGCTCGGATGTATTTATTGGGGAAGTTAGTGCTGTCTGTGCTCCTGCTCTCGGGACGCCTTGAAACACTTCGCCTTCTCCGAGTGTAAACTAGCAGTTTTATGTTGGTCTTATTGTGTGTTTCCTGCTTTGATGTATGGAGGGGGTGCACAGCATTTATTTGGACTGAGAATTGTTCTTAACAATAGAGCAAGCTATTTTTTTTGTCCTCCGCTTTTGTTCTCATCTGTTCAGAAAAAAAGGCAATCCACCTGTGTGATTTGCTAGTCTGATGACTTGGCTGGCAAAAGGAAGGCTGTGGTTTTGAATTCAGTCAGGCCAACAGCTGTGCATCAGGTGATTTTGTTCAAATAAATCTGGTGGGCCATCAAAACTCACCTGTCGGTGCTTCCCAATGTAAATGTTTCCACACTCAACAATGGAACATTTAAATTTTACAAGGTCCATTTCCAGGTAAATATCAGCATCCTGTTAATTTGTTTTATTAAGCAGGGGGGTGATATTTGACGAGGCCTAACTGCAAAATGTGTGGATAGCTGTGTGATGAATGTTATCTGATGTGCAGCACATGATGATATGTTCACACTTCATTAATCTCTTTACTTTTTTAATTATCCAGAAATGATCTTTTTCGTGAGTACAGCCTGGAAGGTAAATCGTTTTTTAGAGGTGTATTATATAGATGAGCCTTTAGATGGCATTAAACCGAGAGCCCTATGATTGACAGTCCTGCTTCTGTCCTATAAGACACTTAGTAAATTGATAGTATGTAATTAACCAACCTAATGCACTGTTTTTAAATTTAGTCTTATATTATGTAAGTAAACTTTATATTCAGTTTTCTAAGGCTCAGCTACAAAGTGCTTCACAATAAAAAAATTAAAAGAAGGAAACCATAAATTAAAATAAAAGAAATTAATAGGCATATTACCTCTGATCGCAATTCAAAAAGATAGAAAACAAAAGTGGTTCTTTAGGCGTTTCTTAAAAGAAAATCTGGACTCAGAGAGTCTGATATTGAATGGAAGACTATTCCATAGTTTAGGTGCACACACAGCAAAAGCACAGTCTCTCTTTTGCTTCAGTTCAGCTCTAGGAACAAGAAGAAGCCCTTTATTAGTGGATCTCAGTGACATAGTACTTCTATGGGAAGTGATACAGGTTTCGTGTAAAGCCTTATAAGTAAGAACCAGTATTGTAAAATATATAAATATATAAAGACTTTGGCTTTAAAAACGTTGGCTTTAGGGACTGATCTGAGATAATTCATTAACATTTGTGTCAACATGGGTAAGATAACAGTACAATATTGTTACTGATAAATTTCTAATGACATTCTTGAGTACTTTTTCCAACATTGACCAACTCCGTTATTTCTCTTCTTTTTCTTTTCAGATCATTTCTTTTATTGCTAGTGCTGTTATTTTCATATTGTGGCCTAAGATGTCTAGTGTGTGATCCAACTTAAACCTCAACAAAAGATTAACAATAACAATAAATATTTTGTGAAATAATATTTTTGCCATATCGACCAGACCTACAGTCCAGCAGTATTACAACAGATCTGATGAAATTGAATTAGTAATTTTGGTATCTGTGGGTACTTGATTTTTGGTGTTTATAATAGATATTGACGCTGGAAAAATGTTATTGGCGTGTCATTAAGTAGAACCAGATGTTCAAAGCTTAATACTGTAGTAGTTTTAAAATCTGTTTTACAAGAGACAGCAGCACAATTTCTGTGCATTCTGTGACTCGGTGCTGAAGTTGCACAAAAGAAGGCCCAATTCCAATTCCATGCATGGTTTGTGTAAAT
>JAOVVH010000002.1:16837597-16850263 GCA_028566435.1 Scorpiodoras heckelii
TATATATATCTTATGTGTTTTTTTTTTCCACTTCATATAAAAGGCAGCTTGTGCATTCACTCTCAACAGTTTATATATGAGGATAGTTGAATGATTTAGATTATTTCAAGGCCACAAGCTGTTCAGTGCAGTGCCCAGCCAAAAACCGATCAAATCCTCAGAGATTTTGCTGTGTAGCAAGCCAAAGTGATGGCTTTGTGGTGTGTAAGCAGCAGAAACACAAGACGGGAATCGGATCCTGCTGTACCAGACACACTGCATGTGTCATACCTGTACGTTTCTGTCTGAGGAGTAACGTGATTCTCACAGGTGTGTGTCTTGCTCTCTGTTGTGCCTGCATAGGCTAATGGCTGTGGTCAGATTACCATGGCAGGTTGAGAGGGCATGCATTGTTATTTAGTGCTAATGGTTTGTTTTACATGTGTACTGAGAAGGCGTGTGTCTGTTTGTGCGTGTGTGTGTGCGTGTGCGTGTGCGCATGTGTGTGTGTGCGCATGTGTGTGTGTGTGTGTGGTGCACAGCTCTGACACGCGTGTTGCTCCACAGGAAGATTATCTATTACATTGTCTCAGTCACTGTATTGCCTTTCATCCAATTTGCTTTCCCACATCTTTGCTCCTTTTTTTATTCTGAATGGATCTGGATGGACGCAGACTTGATGTCTGGATGTGGTCACAGTTTATATGTGATGCTGAAGAAATTTTAAGTCTGTGTTATATTCAGATATGAATCTCTTAGAGACTGAGCAATGTACTAGAGAATCAGACACACTGTCTGACTTCCAGTTTCTTCTTGTTGTTTAGATATCAAAATGGACATTTTTACATGGAAATAAAGCACTACACAGGCCTATTTGAAAACACTAGATTTCCCTCGTAGTGAATTTCAGAGCCACGGTTCGAAGGAGAAACCGAGGATGAGTGTCGCTACCAGTGCATCCGCTCCGCTCCGCTCCTCTCCTCTCTTCTCCTTTCCTCTGCCGGCCCGGCTCATGCCTGACATTTTTACATTCTGTTATTCCTTATAGCCCTTGTGTGTATCATATTATAAATATTTTAAAGTAATGCCCTAGTCAAAGAAAATCCCACATTCCAGCTAAGGTTAAATCAATAGAGCACGCCGGCTTTGGCTGTCGCCGGTGTTGGGTAGAACAGGTAGAGCCTTGTTAAGCCTTGTTAAGTGTGGAGCCTCTATACTCCTGGACTCGCTTCATTATGGTAGAGTCAAAACAGCCATCCGGAGTCAAAGTCTACTTATCTGAACATTAAATATTTTCCTCTCACAAACTGCCCCGAAGCCTCCACACACTAGAACTGCCTGGTAATTGAAGCCGTACCAAGATACATTTAAGAACACATGTTGGACTATCAATTATCCTGTTTATGCAGTATAAGTTTCTTTAACAGTATCCTTTCCTTCTTTCAAATAGTCCCTTGAAAGGAAATATGAGATGAGGTAATTGACTTAAGACTCCTGAAGTCTCTCAAATCAAACCCTACTCAGTCCATTTGTTCTCTGAAGAATCAAAAATAATATTTATTTTTACATCATGATTTGTGCTGAGATTTGTACGCAGCAGATGGAAAATAGTAGGTTTGTGAATGAAAACTTTTTTCTGAATGAAGACAGTTTTTGAGGAAATCACGTCTTGCTACTTTTGCACTCCAGCTCTGATGTGATGTCTCTATGATTCATTTTGCAGATGGGTATCATGCCATATGGCTCAGTCAGCAATTAGTTAATGGAAGAAATTGCCTAAGCTGCTGCACTCTTAACTCTAAGCTTCTTCAAAAATGCATTTCCATCAACATCCTGTTAGTAAAACTTCTCCCCACGCAGTCTCACTGTCCGTGCACTTATTACACAGCGCTGTGTCAGAGCGAGTGTGCGGGCTGGGGCGGCTTTTTTTGTGGCCACTCTGATGGTTTGTTGGTTCCTATGTAGCAGAAGTTTTTTTTTTCATGTTATGGGGCTATTTATTGTTTCCCAGTTTTAATGTCATGTTTGGCAGAGCCTGAGTCTATGGTTAAGTGTTTGATTATTTTCTCAGAAGCTCTTTGCATTAGACCTCAATGCCTCCCTTTGTCATGTGGAGAAGCACGATGGACCCACTCTGCAGTGCGTGCTTTCCACAGAAGAAATGTTTATCACTCGAGTGGACAGTACGACATTATTTTGACCTTCATGACACCTTTTTTTGCCGTATGGTTATTATTAGAGGCTGTCGATTTTCAGGCTGATTGTTTAAGGTTAATGAAGTCAGGTATGCAAAGACGTATGTAATAAAAATATTTAAAAAATAAGCTCTGTGTGCATCTGTGTCATTATTACAGTGTAGGAGGCATGTCTATGGTTTTAGAGAAGAATAAGGCCTGCTTTCATAGTGATGTTGATTGTCAGAAAGGGAATCAACACACTCGGACCACCCGAGCCACGCAAAAGCTGTCCGTTTTAGGCCGTCCCTAGGATTAATTTTACAGTTTCGGCGTCGTTGATTTTTCAGTTCCAATTGTTGATGTTTGCATCTTTAAAGTGCAGCATGTTTGTTTCTGATAAGATGATCCATCTTTCTTCATCTTCTTCCTGACTTGCGGGCGAGACATGGCACTTTGAAGTCATCTGGCTGTATCGGGCTAAAAAAAGCTTCCTTATCCAACAGTGTCCATATCACATTACTTCCCAGTCCTTTGAAGAGCTCGCTCATTTTTCTTAGAGCCTTTCTATTTACCATGTGGTTTGCAAGCCATCGAACCATGTTTTTTTTTTTGGTGGTGTTCATGCTCTCAGATTTGTACTCTGTATTCCACTTTTCCTTTGCTTGATTGAAATTGTCTGAATGCGTCTGGATGATTACGCATATTGGTGCTCTTTATTTGGGAAATCCACATGCTCTGAGACATGCGCGAATTTGTCTACATTTGTTCTACGGTTAGTAAAAAAATATTTCAAACCTTCTGCTAGAACAATATAAACTGTGTTTGAGAATTTCACTGACTCACTGTTACCACCAAAGTAAATGGTACATGATGAGGTATTTGTCCTGACCATGTGAAATTAACTTGTTGATACACAGTGAAGCAGAGTAAATACACACAGTGTTAGACACATATGATTGAGGTTTAGGCAGAACGTCAGCGAGCAGATGTAACACACTTAGAAATAATAGTGTGTTAAAGACCCCTAATTAGTCTCTGGACATTGCTTCAACCTGGTAGTCAAACTAAACTCCGATGAAACCTGTTTGTGTGAAATAGAGTTTAGTGGTAAAAAAAAAATTTATACCCTTGACTTTGTTAAGTTTAAACACCTACAATGGGCTTCACCACTCTCTAGTCCATTAATATCGCTTTTCAGTGCAAAAGGCTAAGTTGTGTTAACCAATTAACGCCATTAACCCTCAGCGCTCAGCCTGCAGGACCACCGTGTTGGTGAAATGAGAAGCACATGGACCCATGAGGGGTGTAACACGCTTGTAATTGATTAGTGATGCCTGAAGAAATGTGAGTTTAACACCACATGCTTGGATCATATCAGTGAAAGGGCTCGCCTCTTAAGACCTGATGTCTGATCATATACTCTTTAATTAAATTGTTTAGTTCAGTTTTGCCGTTCATTTCATTTCCATGGTGATTATTGAAAAGGAACTTGTTTTGAGGTATGTTGAATGATCTTGTTGTCTCTGTGTTGCTCTATTTATATATCGGAATAATATAATATTTAAAATTGCCATTGATAACAAACAGAGAGCACTGAAATGATGTACTTAATGAAAATAATCATTTAAAAAGACCATTCACATGTGTTTGTTTATTCATTTAGCTATTAAACAATCTCAGCATGTGCTTTCGTGGCTCGTCTTGTGTTTTCAAGACACCATGTTTAAAGCGTCGGTGTGCGCAGACAGTGACGACAAACCCACTGAGTGTCTCAGTGTCAGTATCAGCGCTGAGTGTTCCTGCTGGACAAGCCTATCATTTCCCAATTATGAGAAGCCTTATGCTGAAACTTCTGTAAGTACAGCAGTTCATTATAAACTTCGACAAACGCTGCCGGTTATAATTAAGTTTTATATTTGTAACTCCGACTGTCTGTGACCTGGACGTGGACGTTGCCTTGATTACTTAATTTAGTTTGCTTCACATTTTGCGTATATTAGTATATTTTAAAATGTTGTGGTATTCAAATACACTTTGCATCTATTTTGTATCTTGCGTGTGGCTTTTCATCCGTCACCTTCATGGCCGTCCTGTCTCTGTGGACTCGAGTTCTTAAAAAGCAGAAACGCAAAACTTTTATAGCACATTTCTCTTCACGTTTAACAAAAAGCCCCATTTAAAGACAGGGTTTTTTTTTTATTTCTGAAGTCAGCTTCCTGTTCGTGTTTAAAGTCAAAACTGAACTCCTAAGGAGGAGAAAAAGCTTTGTAAGACTGCATTCATGGCTAAGAAATGCATCCCTGTGCATGTTTCTTTCTGAGAACCGAAATGCATTCAGGTGAAATCAAAGTGTCCTCCTGGAAATACATTCAAACGCACATGCGTACTACACACCACTCCTGCTCCCACAGTCACATCTAAACCGATTCTTCCACATCTTGTTTTAATGCCGGCCTGTAAATTGAAACGGTTTACGGTCACTGGATATAGTCTGTGTTCGAAACCGCTTTTGTCTCCGTCATCATTCCACAAATATAGTTTTTAAGTTCTACAAACATGTCAGCTTATTAACACGTTTGCAAAAGTAAACACTGCACATATTCACTGTCATGAAGTAGCTCTCCTACACCTCATATGATCAAGTGTGTGTGCGTGTGTGTGTGTGTGTGTGCCAGTGTCTGTGTGTGCGTGATTGACCTGGAGCTGGCGCGTTTTGCCGAATGACCCAAGCCTGAACCACAGCAAACTCAAATGAAAATAATTTTTTTTCCCAGCACTTACCCCAGAAGAAGTTTTGCTGACACGGAGTGACCGAGCTGAAAAGGCTGTTAGATGCCATCGCCACACTTGGATATATCCTCGCCAGATAAAGTCTCCTTTCGAGGTCGCTGTGACCCTTGATGTGCTAAACTGAGAGCACAAACCATATCAGGGCATTCGGAAAAAATACTCAGCAAGCCTTACATCTAATTAATGACGTGTTCACTGCAGTGCACACTATTTGTGTATTGCCACATGTCATAGATGGGAGAGAGAGAGAGAGAGAGAGAGAGAGAGAGGGAGAGAGAGAGTGTGTGTAAGAGCACACAGCACAGATATTGGATGGAGCAGAATGAAGTCGATACGAGTGTGGTTAGAGCGTACTTACTGACTTGTCGGGTCTCTGGGAGTGGGGTTGACCCGCGCCGATTAACCATTTACGCCCCAGTGGCTCCCTGCGCTCGTCCCGGGCAAAGCGCTCGCACCGCACTTGTGGTTCTGTGGTTGTTTGTGAGGGGAATGAAACATTCTCACCATCCAAAAAACGTGTATGCTTTCAAACACACTTTTTTCCCCTCCTTGTGGGCTGTTACTGGAGAGGCTGGGTCATGTGTTTTGTGACATCAGAGCACAAAAGTTGAGTGAGACAGCCTCTATCGTCCTCCTTTCGCTCATGCTGTGTTTTTTTTTTGTTGTTTTATTCCCCTCGTCCCGTCAGCAGCTCAACATTTCCTCCACACATCCACAGGGAAGAATGAGCTCTGGCTCGGAGAGGAAGGGCTCACGACTTGAGCTCATGACTTTTCAACAGAGCTTCATCTCATTTGCAGCACTGAGCACATGGAGAGATTTTTTCCTCCCTCTTGCTCTCTCTCTCTCTCTCTCTCTCTCTCTCTCTCTCTCTCTCTCTCTGTCTCTCACATTTCTAGAGTTTACAGAAAACTGATTCTCTCTGATTATTATTAACAGTGAATTAAATCAACGAGCTGCTTCTTTGTTTCTAATTGCTGCTCAGCCACATGACTGAAATTCCTCAATCACTCAAATACTTAATATTTATTTGTATTCACTCTTTCTGGACTGCTTCTCTGGGCTTTCAGTGGATGGCTCAACACTCTGCTTGCTGTGTGAGTGAGTGGATGAGTGTGTGTGTGCTACGTAATTGCCCCTGCATGCAGTGACAGCGTGGAGACTGGTGTAGGTTCAGTGTTAAATCACGTCTGTCTTTCTCCTGCTCTCTCCTGCCACGCTCTCCATAGTGGGAATTAGCGGCAGTGATTCATCAGTGTGTCTCACACACCTCACAGCCTGGAGCTTTGGCAGCGGCTCACAGCTGCCTCCACAGTCCTCAGCTCAGGTGAAAAATGTGCTGTAGTAATTCATGTCCATGTTTTTTTTCGGTTCAGGGTCACACCGGGTGCCTGAAGTGAATGTGTTTAATTATTTGGCCAGATTGGATTTATGATTTGTTGTCAGGAAAACAGACTTGGTTGCTATTTTTCTGAATTGTCAGTGTGAATAACGGTTTTGTCGACTATATATAACTACATCTTCTTGTATGTCTGATAAAAGAGCTTTTCGGAAAGCATCGTAGTTTTCTGGGAACATTGTGTACTATGCTTAAATTTTATTCTACCTCTCTCCCTCTCCAATAAATAAATAAATTAAATTAAATTAAATAATAAACAAAGAAACAAATACAAAAATACACTTTATAGCATGTAACAGTAATAACAAATATATAGGGTATATTTATATATATATATGCAGAAATATATCATACATCAAAATATTAATATCACAATATATCTAAATATTTATAAAATGCGTTATGACAATGTATAACCATATATAGCATTTCTGACAAACTGCCAGCAAAACAGTAGTGTTGTAATAAAAATGATTACCTGCAAACACTGAATAGGAGGAATAATGCAAATAACATTTTACAAGTTTCCAACAGTAGAAAACTATCAAATCAGCTGCTTACGATCAAAGAGAAAAATACCATAAACATATTAGATTAGAGATCATGATACTTGTAAATTTGTATTCTATCATCATATTGCCCAGCTTTGTGAATAGTTATGCATGTATATGTATATGTACATACATGTACATGTATGTATATGTGCCAAAGCAACATATATTTTGTGTATGTCCTTTTAATGTACGAGAATTTATTTAATTGATTGTATATGCTAATTTAAAAAAAACTTTCCAGAGAAACAGGATGTCCTGGACAAAAGTCCTTTATCAGTTGTGCAAGTTACGGTAAGTGCTTCTAGGAACAATTTTCTAGATTTTTTTCTAGATCAAAAGTATCATATAATTCTTATTAGAACATTTGCTGTCCCCTTTTCTTTATTCTTTAATAGCTAAGATTTTGTTACTATGAGTATAAATTTTTTTTTTAAAAAGAATCTCAACTTTTTATTGGTGTACAGGATGTGGCCAGGCTCTAACAGGAAACACTTCAGCCACAACTGCCTGTTAAGGCTCCAATGTGATGTGAAGTGATATTCCTTCAGCAGTGCATTAAGCATCCATCACATTTAGTGCAGTGCTATTGTACTTTCCTCCTCTGTGGAAATCACATATATGTGTGTATACACAGACACACACACACACACACACACACTACCTCAGACCTCACTGCCATGCCGGATTCCAGACACCTCATCATTTATTTAATGATATTTCATATATATAATTTTCTCCTTAGCATGTGTCCGTGCTGCAGTCGGGGTGTCCGTGCTGTTTTAGGTAAGCCGTGGTGGTCCCTGTGCAGGAGCGCCGTTTTCGTGGCCAGTGTGTAAGGAGAAACCGGAATGTGCGGTGCCCGTTTCAGGCCGGGTTTTAGCTTGGCGAGCGTCACTGTGGACCACACAGGCATAAACAGGGCTTTAGATGGTAGAACATTATTCCTGGCTTGCGCAAAAACCCGCACTAATGCCTCTAGGAGACGTTGCTCTCCCACTAGGTGATCTGAAAGATTACACCAATTATCAGTGTTGCTGGATTTGCCACTGCAGCAGTGTTAAAAAGGTCAAAATGCTCTGCTGACCACACAGAGATGATCTTACATTGTTGAAGCTGAATTGGCTCCAGTATGTCATAGATGCAACATCTTCATTCTTTATTGGTTATTTTCTGATGTGTGTTATCCAGTTGTTGTTTTTTTTTTAACTTTAAGGAACAAATTGAATATGAAAGAACAAATGTACTAATTCATTACCTAGATTTGGAAAGTTAATTAGTCTTACATTCTTTTTTTCTTTTTTTAACTACTGACTTTTTAAAATTTGCAACACTGTAAGCTTATAACTTTTATATTTTCATAGCATGAAACTGTGTAATATTTAATCATTTTTTAATGCTTAAAAAGCTATACACTGTTTAATTGTTTAAGCCAAACCCAGAAATAGGTTACATTCAATCCAAATAGGTTAAATACAAATTAGCATGCAAAATTAGGGTTTATTGGACAAATACAGCTTTATTTACTTACAAAACATGTTGTTCAGAGGTAGGTGGTTCAAAAATAAGAATTACTGTGAGTCTGCTGTGTTCATTTCTGGTGTAATCAGGGATTTTATCCAATACAAACACCCTACTGCCTACACGCAAGCTTAAAAATACAACGAGGCTTATAAATTCGTGCCATGTGTCTCATGGTTGTGTTTAGACCTTATGTGAATCAGATTTTCAGAGGTGCCCTTTTGTCTGATTTTTTTTTTTTGTTTTGCAGAAAAAAAAGACAATCAAAATCACTTATTACTACACCTAGTTCTAGTTAATGATGTGTAAATATTGTACATTTGGCTGGCAGAAGTGAAGACAACCTCAGGTGTGGGAATGAATTAAGCATTAAAGAAAGCCGTATCAGTTCTGCAAAGATCCAAACTCCTGCTCTCTCACACACAGTGCTACCTCTTAGTGCTTGGTCATACTTGGATTTTGTTAACTCCAGTGGCTTTTTCTTGCGGCAAAGGCCCTTCTTCAGAACGGCAATTAAAGGAGAAGAGCCTGTCATTTTTGACAATTATCACAAGTCCAGTCGCCTAGCAAACTGGCACTCAGGCGCAGTGACGCTCAGAATGATGTCAGTTTGAGTGTAAGACCGTACAATGTCATTTTACATAGAGGCAGTGGTAAAGAAACGACTTCCATGTACACATGAAGTTTGTGGATTATTCACGTTGTCTTTAACACGTCATCTGTATTAACAGAAATTATCATTGAGGCCGCGTGCGCATATTAACACCTGTCTCTATTGTACAATGAAATACTTCTGTAATATATTACCAAACCCCTGTACCTTTTGTGTTTTTGATTTTTTTGATTTTTTGTCCTTAATTCATGTACAAACCCCATTTCCAAAAAGGGGATACTTTCTAAACATACAATAAAACTATACTATATACTATATAAAACTAACTACTGTAATTTACTAATTCACTTAAAGCTTTATTTAACAAACAAAAAAAACACAAACGATTTTCAGTGTTTTCAATGATAAGCTTAATTCTATTTGTTAAATATCAATACATTTAGAAATTGATGCCTGCAACACACTAAAAAACTTGGGACAGAGGCATGTTTACCACTGGCTCACATCACCTTTTCTTATAATTATACTTTTTAATTGTCTAGGATTTGAAGATACTAATTATTGTAGTTTTGCAAGTGGAATTTTTGCCATTTTTGCTGTGTACAAGACTTGAGCTGCTCAACAGTCCATGGTCACTGTTGTCTGATTCTCCTCTTCATGATGCTCCATACATTTTCAATAGGAGACAGATATGGACTGCAGGCAGGCCAGTCAAGCACACGGTTGTAACTTGTGCAGAAAGAGGACTGGCATTGTCCTGCTGAAAGAGACATGCAGCTCCAGGGAAAAAATGTCGTCTTGACGGCAGCATATGTTTCTCCAAAATACCAATATAAGCCTCTGCATCAATGGTACCTTAATATATATGCAGATCACCCATGCTTTGGGCACTGATGCACCCCCATGCCATCACAGATGCTGGTTTTTGCACTTTTTATTGGTAACAGTCTGGACGGTCTTTTTCATCTTTGACACATAAAATCCATCTCTGATGAGTCTGGGCCCAAGAGAACTCGCGGGTGTTCCTGCGCAAAATTAATATATGGTTTCCTCTTTGCATAATAGGTTCAGGTTGCATTACTTGCAGCAGACTTTGTTAAGTGACAATGATTTTCCAATGATTTCTCAAATAATACCACCTGAGGGCTTGATGGTCACACACACACATTCGGCAGCAGTTTCTGCCCTTGGCCTTTACGCACCAAGGTTTCCCCTGACTCCCTGAAATTTTTCATTATATTATGAACTGTAGACCTAAATTCTTTGCAGTCTTGTGCTCAGAAACATTCTCTCACAAAGTGTGGCACAAAGTGGTGAACCACGACCCATCCTTACTTGAAAAGACAATCCTTCGATGGATGCTTCTTTTATACTCAATCTTGAGGACCTCACCAGTTACTAGTTAAAATGCTAACTATGGAACCAGAACAGCTTTACTTGTATTGCTGGTTTTATTTTGCCTCTGTCCCAACTTTTTTGAGTGTGTTGCAGGCATCAATTACTAAATTTGTTTATATTTAATAGAATAGAATTAAGTTCATCATTGAAAACACTGAAAATCTTTTCTTTGTCCTTTTGTCTGTTAAATAAAGATTCAAGTGAATTAATAAATGACAGATTTCAGTTTTTCTTCATTTGTAGAAAGTGTCCCAACATTTTTGGAAATGGGTATCTGTATCTAATATGATCTGCTTAACACTGTATGCAGTTTAAGTGAATATTTAATCAAGAACTGTTTCATGCATTTTGTTTCTGCCACTGTTATTTTCTGAACATACTTCACTTTGCAAAGTAAAATTGGGCATAGCATTTTAAAATAAAATAAAAAAAAATCCATATTCTTTGTGATCTGCCATTACTTGTTTTTGGCTCTTATGGCTAATTCTGTAAAAAGAAATTTGTTTCTGTTAAAAATATCAGACACACAAAAGAGTGATTATTTAGCCACATTCGCTTGCGAGAAGCTTAAAATTATATTATAATGAACAACATCAGGATTCTCTGGTGATCAAAACGCAGGGATTTAAATAGTATTACTGTGAGTGAAAGTGATACGCCACTCTTTACTCTCGTTTCTCTCTGTTGCGAGTTTCCAAAGAATGTCTGGATGTCTTGCGCTTTCCCTCAGACTTGAGGCTGCGCTTATTTTCTCAACTTAGTCTTACATTCATTAGAATTTGTACAGAGAAGGAAAATTCTGGCTCTTCTCAGACGTCTCAATGCATTGCTGTTGTTTTCTAGCTTGTGGTCTTGTATTACCAAAAAGGGAACTTCCAGTTACAGCATTTCTATGTTAAGCATTTTTTTGGTAATGAATTGAAATAAATGACTCTTCTGAAATTTTAGAAATGGTTTATTTTTACCCAAAGTATACAACAGCTTGTCTCTCTCTCACTCACTCACTCACTCTCTCTCTCTCTCTCTCTCTCTCTCTCTCTCGCTCTCTCTCATATATATTACTGTTTCTCCGTTTTCTACCACTGTGTTAGTAATTACCATAGAAACAAACACATGTTTAGTGCAAATAAAACCTCGTTTTTGATGTCGAATTACTCGCTTTTCCACGCCTCGGCTTTGGTAATGGATTTAAAAAGGATGAAAGGAAATGGAAGAGGACATTGTAATTAATTTAGTCATGACTTTACCCTCCCTTTCAGGAAACCCTGTGTAATGTCTTTGTGACATGTATTCACAATAGTCTTAACCTGAATCGCATGTTTCCTTACAAATAAAAGTTTCCCGTGTTTAAAAATGTTTTTGGCACACAGGGATGAAGTAAAATAATATATATTCTATGTATATTTTTAAACACTGTATTATGGCCCTGAGTGTTTGTGTTCCTTCGAGGCCTTATTGCCTCCAGAGAGGAGGTACGAGGGCTGATTTTGTGTGTGGATAGTAAATATGTTGTGAACTGTATCAGTGTCCCAGCATTGCTTTGAAATGTTCTGATACTCGATATTTAGGAGCTGTTATTTATAAAAGCCACTAACATTATGGTGTGTGTAGTCATGTGAAGTTTTTTTGGATGCTGCTCAGCAATTGGCAAGTGTGTGCATGTGCGAGTGTGTGTGTGCGTGTGTGCATGTGCGAGTGTGTGTGTTTGTGTGTGTGTGTGTGTGTGCATGCACGTGTGTATGTGTGGTTGCATGTGTCTGCATGCGTGTGCGTGAATGCATGTGTCTGGTTGCGTGTGTGTGTATGTGTGTGTGAATGCGTGTGTGTGGGTGGGTGCGTGCGCACTTTACAGAAAGCCCATGAGCTCACAGCGGCTCTGCTCTATTTGCCATGTCTTTAAACCAGTGGCTTTAGCTAATATGGTACAGAGGCCTGTGTTAACATGTGGTAGCGTTCAGAGGGAGCACTCTTCAGTGTAATTCAGGTCCGTCTTCTTCCTAACTGCAGGATCTGGGAGCACTTCGAGGTTTTGGCAGCTTCTCCTCTAGTTTTCAGAAGCTACATTTCTGGCAGCTCATCTCGAATGTATGATGTAAAAAACGTGCATGAAATAAAAGCAGATCGTGACCTTGTAAAAACCAGGCAATCGAAACCGGCAGGTACAGCAGTCCACGAAAGCTTACCTAATATTTTCTATATTTATATAATTACCTAATGTTTTTATATTTAGATATTTTC
>JAOVVH010000002.1:16850363-16861929 GCA_028566435.1 Scorpiodoras heckelii
ATATGATTATGAAAAAAAATCAGAAAGCAACAAAAGGGATAAAGTTACAAGAAGTATTGCTTTGTGCATGCTTTACTATCGTTTCATTTAAATAATAAATAATTGGTAATTATATAGTATTTATAAAGGCACTGTTTTCAGTAAGGCATAAAGAAAGGGTAAACATCACCAGCTCTATTTCTGTGTGAAGTTCAGGATTTCCCTTGCGAGTCATTGTTTTTGCATAGTCTGAGTGGTTAGCAGTATTCAAATAAGAGGTGCAACTGGTCACCTTTCACGGCAAAATTTAATTTGGATTATATTCAAACTCCCATTCAAAATCTGTGTAACTTGACGCCAATGTAAACTTCACAGGAGACAGGCGTTAAATGGCACTTTTGGAGCTGCGCTGTCACAGTGTACATAAATAATGGCACATGGAAATAGAAGACTCTGTTTGCCAATTGTACAGAGTGCACAGGGTACTTTGACTTTGCAAATTAGCTACATGCAGCAACGTAACCAATGCATACATGCATCCTGTCATGTTACACGTAATCAATCAATGCAAAGCATTGTTCATTCATTTGTTGAACAAATACAGAAGCCAAAGCTATAATGGTGAAGCAGCAGTGTGCTATTGTCACATTTAAATCTCCTGTGTAAGGAGCATCAATTGTTTTCATTATGATTGATGTAAATGATGTTTTAAAAATATCAATAGTTTTAGTGTCATTTTATAGTCTGACAAAATGAACAGTCTGCTGTTTTTTTTAAATACGAAGGAGTGTATTTAGTGAGTTATGTTCCTTTAATTATCACATGTAACAAAATAGTCCTTTCCCAGGTCTTCTAAGGTTTAGCCCTGTAATTCTTTTGCATAGAAAACAGGAAATTATCTTTTTTTAAAAACAGATTACATCTAATGTTTCATTTCATACTCACACAATTCTTTTTGCATGGTATAATAATTATCCTGAAATACAGGCATGGACAAATGATAAATTTATTAGCTAGCCCACCAGGCAAGTAAAAACTTCAGTGTGCTATTAAGGCGTCTGGAATCCTAATTCATAGGCTTAAAAAGTAGCAGCTGAGGTAACCTGATAATGTACAGCACACTAGAAATGGTTTTGATTATAATTGATTGATTATGACTGTGATCTGGGGTTTTTAATCAGTTCAAAAAATTGTTTTGCCTGAGCACATGAGCAAGACATTTTTTTTTTAAATATCAAGAACTGTGTTTAATGTGTTAGGTGCCTTTTATTATCACATGTAGCAAAAAAGTCTTTTCCCCAGTCTTCTGAATGGCACATTTTTGCTCATAATGCTTGACATATCTGTTAAAACTCTGCCAGATGTCATACACCGCCTTCTTCAGATCAAATTTGGAGATTGAAAGGGTCATGACACAGCTTTTTTCTTTTTGCCTTTGGTTCCTTCACAAAGAATTTTTCTGTTGATTCTGTTGTGTTGTTGTAGCATAGACTCACATTTCATTTGTCACTTTATAAAACTAAGATTATAAAAATAGGTGCATTTTCCCCATATCTTTCAAAAAACATTGAGGGGGTCAACTTTTACACTCATCTGTAACTGAGTCTTTCAAATATAGGAAAAATGAAATAATTTGCCCTGTGATATGACAGCGTTTAATGTATCCTTGATTTTCCGGAGTTCGTATTGCCAGATCCGTGCAGCCTTCACCAGCAGACAGCAATCTGGAATCTGTCTGAAAGCAAGGAAGTACGGAAATGTTCCTCTGACGCACTGTACACAGAGTATGCCCAGACGTCACTCACAGCGTGATGGACCGATCTTACTGCTCTCCGCTGTCAGTCAGTCATATTTCAGCCACGTGGGATGGCTAGAGGCAGATTCCACACCAAGTGACTTCACTGTGAAGTCGATATATTTACGCACAGACAAATGTCTGTTTTATCTTGTGTTATCTGCAGTAATGGTTCAGGCTGTGCGCAGGACAACCCAAAGATATCAACATGTCAGGATTCGTCAAACCCTCACACCATTATGGGCTCTAAAAGAACGATTGTCCCAGTTCTGTATCCTTTCTATTGGGAAGCAGATTTATTTTAGCAATGCTGTGATAATAATTGCTGTCGATATGAAAGCCTTGATCATACGCTCTGAGTCTGAGACACAGAAGCCGGAGTGAAGAGCCCGAGCCCGAGCCTTGCATGATTACTCCGAGTTAGAATTTCAAAGGATGAGTAATGTATACAGCTCCTAATGAATTGAGTCTGGTAATATTTATCCCCAAGTCTGCAGCAGCGACTACACAAGGCATGTGGTCAGAAGGATCCAGCTCCTTAGTGAACTCAACAGGGTTTAATCTCTGGTACTGTGTCTCCTTATTAGTGGCTTTGGAGAATTTTAACATTTAACACAGCTACATAAGTATAGGGGTTTTAGTCGGACAAATAGATTTGGAGCACTACAACTCGGCTGTTTTATTCTTAACACGGTTATTATTGTATTGAATAAGAAATATCTTGAAAAAGTGGTAACTAATGTAATCACCTATGACGAGATGGTTAGCTAGTTACTTGTTAGCTAGTTTGTTATAACCAGACAGTTAGCTAGTTAGTTATTGCCTGAGAATTGCAGGTTATTATGATTTTGTCATTTTTGGCACGGTTTAATATTTTAATAGAGCTCATGAGATGGGTCATAGCATTTTGATTTGACGACAAGAATTCTGCAAAACCTCGAGCGTATGACAGAAGTGTGGCTGTAGGACTCTTGGTGAACGTAACCAGCATTGGCTGGCAAGAATAGTTTCACGTGAGAGGCGTGCAACACTGCATCACGTAACATCAGAATTCAATGCCTCAACAAACATCAGCGTGAGGACTGTGCAATGCCCCCTCCAAGATCCTAGGGGGATCTACCAAGAATTAACTGCTATACCAGTTTGTCTGGTACATCAGTGTACATACCAAATGAAAACGGCATTAGGAAGTCAGGTTTATTTTCTTCCTCTGCTTCTTGATCTAACATGTCCACTGGTCAAATACGAATAAACACTAATTACCAAGACACAGAATCTAAATGCTATGTTTTCCACATTGTCTCTCTGTCCCTCTGAGATCCTCATTAGAGCAAAAACTAGAGAACCAGTGGTTGAATGTTTGTAGGATTTATATGGCATTATGCCTGAAACCAGCAGGTGAGCTGATTATATTGTGAACTTAATCCCAACATCTTAGTAAGAAGGTCGAATGAAATAGTTTTTCTTCAATGGCTTCCTTCATGTTAAAAGTATATTTTAAGTGTATTATACAAATTCCTAACAAGCGTAGAATTGCTTGTGGCGGAGACATCCCCATCCACACTGCTGTCATCGAGTTTGTCATGCTTTTGAGCAGATTTTTTTTATTAAAAATCATTTTGGTACATTTTATTAAAATGATAAAAAGAATTTAAACAGTACAAACTCTAAATCTGCTCGAAGTCGTGGTGAATTGAGCAGAGCTGCACTTGTTAAGTAGTCAGAGCCGTAATGTAATGTGTACAGTTTTTGAGATGGTGTGGTTATGATTGAGCATGGTGAGATGGTAATGACAGTCTGGCTGAGCTGCTGAATGACCTCACCACACACTCTCCAGTGCCTTTTAACACAAGTCCCTCATGTTTTTTTGGAATCGACTGTTCTTTGCTTTGGCAAACGAAACCAGTCATTTTCATTAATAAACAAGTAAATAATTCATATTTTTCCCCCCTCGTTCTTGGGTTATGCAAGTTACTGTCTGCTCGTACATCAAGTGTGAAGTTCAAGCTGATAGGACATGAGGTAACATCGGGTCTCACGGCTGGATATACAGTATGTGTAGGAATTTGCAGGAGACAATTTATCCGAATGCTTACAAATGTTTATGGTTAGAGTGATGGGTGGAGTTAGAGTTTTATAGATTTTTTTTTTTTTGTGCAAAATTGTCCAACTCACTAGAATGTCTTGAAGATCAGGTTGGAAGGAAAGCAGCTTACCAGAAACATGAACATATTTTTCCTAAGTGTTCTTGATAAACTGTGTTTCTGTGGCTATTAGCCACTGCACACATGTTTCTGTAGATTTTCTGATGACAAGCTACTCTTCAGAGTGCTGCTGCTGAGGCCCTCCGCTGATGAAAAGGAGCAATATAATCATAAGCCCCTTAAGACATGGGCTAATTGCAGTAATAATGCTGAGGCTGGGGCTGGGGGAACGGAGAATCGTCCTCCATGCTGAAAGAAGGCACGTTTCTCTGGCCAGCTCTGTGGCCCTGTGGTTTTCTGTCATCTTTCCGTGTAAATCTCCTCTCAGCCCCCCTCTCCCTATGGTCACTGAGCTGTCAGATTATCCCCAAAGCACGCTTCTACCATCAGCCATTTCTTTCTGCTCCTGCCCTTGTGGTTTCTGCCCTCAGAGTGCTGCATGATTATAAAGGTCAGTATTAAACGGAAATCTTACATATGTGCAGGTTTGCTTGTAAGACCTTTGCTCCCTGGCAAATTATCAGTCAAAACCGTAGCACCTTTTCCCACTTAAACTGGTGAGCCAGTGTGTTTTAGATCACAGCTTTCTAGGAACTGGAGGTATGCTCTGAAATGTGTAGATGTATGTGTATGTGTCGGTGTGTGGAAGGGGTTCTTGGGTATGTGTGTCTCCTTCACTAAAAAATAGACAACTGCACTATTAAATCAGGAAAGAGCAACATTTATTAAGCTGGTTTACATAACTAAATTAAGTTACAACTGAAATGAGTCAAGGTGAACAGTTTTCTGAAGTTATGTGAATAAACTGGACAACTGAGGAAGCAAAGTTTCACATTTAGGAAATGCAGATCCTGTTGTGGGCCCTGTCCAAATATATGTTTTTTTTTGTTGTTGTTGTTTTTTTGGGGTTTTTTTTGCTTGTGCTTTCATTTGCATTTGATTTGTATTTAATTTGGTGTATGTGAGATAAGTGTATTTGAGAACTGGGTATGTGAGTTTCAGAGACTTTATGGTTATTTGAAAAGAGACTAATAAAGATATAAGCCATTGCATTTACATTTATTCATTTAGCAGACACTTTTATCCAGAAAGACTTGCACTTGGAGAACACAGTCCAGATTTCAGGGGATGACGAAAGCACAGTGTGATGCGGATGTAAAAATTTGCAAGTATGAGATAGCTGTAGGAAGAACAGAAGAAGCAGCTAAACTTTTATCACTGACTAGATCTACACTCTTACTGAGTGTTCCTCAAGGGTTCTTTGGATAATTAATGGTTCTCAGAGCCATACTTGAAACTTTTTTTTCCCCAAATGAACAGCTCTACAATTTAATGACAGTTCCTCAAAAAGAGTTCTTACATTCATGATGAGGTTCCACTTAAACACCTTTTTTTTTTAAAAAGAAAAGCCCTACATGCTTTAAAAAGGATTCTTTAAGATTCATTCTTAGATTCAAGATGATGTTCTACTGGAACATTTGGTCAGTAAAAAGCTGCACCCTTTTCCTTAAGACTTTTCTTATTAGTTTGAGTTTTTTCTTTTCAGATCCAAAAATCCAAAGATACTATGCTTTAAAAAAAAATTTATGATAAAAAGCTCCACACAACTTCCTCAGGGGTTCTTTGGATAGTTTAGGTTCCTCATAAGGTTCTGTTTGAAATCTGAATTTCAAAACAAAAAAAAGCCTTACACTTAAAACATAGTTCCTCAGTGATTCTTTGGAATGTTAAGGGTTCTTAAAGTTTATAAAGATGTTCTCAGAGAGAAACTATACCATCTTAAAATGGGATCATCAAAGGTTCTTCGGATACTTACAGGCTCAAAATGAAACTATTTAGAGTTCCTTTGAAAGGATACCCCATAGAACCCTTAGATGGAACCCTATTTTCTTATCAGTAATGATAAAGCAGTCAGTAAAACTACAGTCATAGCCCTAATACCTAATAATACACAATAATGGCAGTAAAGAAGTAGCAGTATACTTAAGCAAAACTTAAGCTCTAGGAATGTATTTTTTACTGCTTAGGTGGTTGCAATGCAGTTTTGTTTTATTGTTGCTGTTTATTTTATTAAACTGTTTAGAAGCGTTCTGTTTTGTTTCACTTAAATATCTATTTCGGTTAAATATCATCTTGATTGAAAATTCTCCATAGGCTTATCCTAGGATTTTGGTTGGTAAAGTGTTTACTCTCACACTGTCTCAAAAACGCTGAGGTGTGTGTTTGCTATTTACATTTGCTATATTCTGCAGACTTTATTATTTGTGGGTTTTTTTCAAAACTGGGAAACAACCGAATGTTGTTGCTAAGGCCTAGAAAATAAATGTCAACCAGCTGTGCTATAGTATTTTTAGATTTGCTTTTAGGCACAGTGAGATGCTTATTTTGTTTGAGCACCATGTTAGATGTTAGGCGCTGCATTTCACAGAGTGTCCCCCATGTTCCGGTTCTGTGCTGCATAATTGTAGGTTACTATTCATATCTAATCTGGAGGACCAGGCTAAACAAACAGAGAGCTGTTTCTCTGTTTTAATCATATGCACAGAGAGTAATTTGTATTATAAAAAAACAAAACAGAGCACAGCTGTCTTGTGTGGCCCCTGTGTGCCCCCTTTTTGTTTTGAGCCTCATAAATGACTGTGACTCTGTCATAACCACTCAGTTCAAAAGAAAATTCCCGTGCAACACTCAGAGTGACTCGCCTCTCCTCGTTTTCTAATTTGGTAATGATTCAGCTTCCTGGCTGCCTGATGCCTGTCCGAGTCGGTTTGGAGTGAGATGGAAGGCTTTGGGGGAGCATTCGGGACACGGTGTACATTTCGGGTGTTGCACTGAGGGCAGCCCGGACGAGGATGTGATTGGAGCAAATGGTTTCGGCTAACACTGCTTGCGCTTCACACATATGGAAGCACTCTGAAGGCTGAGAGGATAAAGACTGGCAGTCTAAGACAGAAGCTCCTTAAACAGGCCTCGGCTGGAGCTGGAAGACCTGGGATCAGCTTTCCGCTGTTGTCATGTTGCACGGGCTGCAATATGTAATTAGCGGAGGGGAAAAAATATTTGCAGAACACAGTGTGCCTCATCCAGGTTTTTTTTTTTTATTCATTCAGGGTTGGCATTACAATGGTATTTGATTTGCTTGGAGGAAAAAAAAACCCAGACACTACTATATGCTGGGTCCTCATTTTTTGGAGAGCAAAACTATATGTTAGAATTGCTTTTCATCTCACAGCTCAGCATTTGCATTGAATGCTGTTGGGGACTGGACAGTGTACATAACCTGAAAGAATCTGACGTTATCCCAACATCCCTCATATTGTGCTGTCGGACTCCATTTTTGTTAGGTAAAACGCTGTACTCAAATGAAATGGGATGGGAGTCTAATGGTCTATGGGATGAGAAAGGCACCCACCCCAGCATAAGGCCTCAGCAGGTGCTTGTGCATTTATCCCTCAGGATGTGGCTTTCTCTTGAACCAATTGTTCTGAACAAGAGAAACAGGTCGTCCATGAAAAAGGAAACAGGGCTTGTCGTACGTGTTCAGTATTTGAGGTTGAAAAGTGCCCTACCTTTACCATAGTGGCTCTAAAGGTCACCTTGCACCTATGAGAGTCTGTTCCTGGTTCAGTCTGTATTAGCATTTAAAAACCAAATTAATAATGCTTTACAATTCCCAAAATAATTTGCATTTCTGGAAAACTGTAGTCCAAGTAGCTTCCTTTTCAGGGCATCCGAGTTCAATACTAGGTCCATTTTTTAATATTTTCAATTAGTTTTTTTTTTTTTTTTTTTTACTGTTTTGAAAAAGCACAATTACAGAGCAGCCTGGCAGCACTACAGCGACTGTTGTTCAGTATCTACTTTACCAGATGGCTAGAGCGAGTTTCTTCTCTCTAAGGGTGTGGTTGCAAAACTGTGTTTTTAATTCACTTGTTAAACCCTTAATGACCGATATGATCGTGAAAGAGCTCTCGCTGTAGCTGGGGACATTTTCATGTGAAATTGTTTTATGAACCCTTACTGCACATTTATACAGCTCACTCATTTATCTAAGCACTTTCTTGAGATTTACAAGGACAGTTGAAGAAAACCTGACTCCATAACAGGAAAAATGTAGTTAAACGAAAAAATTCCCCATGAACAGGGCGGTTAAACCAGACTCTCGAAATATACCATTGACAGAAGCTGTGGTCAGGTTTAAATGCTGTTTTTGCATTTTCGTCAGTCTACCAATACCAACCATATCCTGTTATTGCAGTAATGGCATTTTTATTGGAGTGTGACTGATAGGAGTGAAATGTAGATTTCCGTTTTTCCCTGACCCTGATTAAAACGTATGTCGCTCGGAAACACTATTAGGTTGATCCTGCGCCACGGACAGTGTGTGCCACCTTATTAGTGGTATTGAATAGTGACGCGGTGGTCGTGCGGGTGGTGCTCGCGCCCTAATCTTGCTATTTGCTGTGGTCTTGTGTTGGTCTATGGTTTGGAGCTTGTGGTGTTGGTTTTTGAAAAAGCCTGTGCACTAAATGCTTCACTGCCTTTCCTTGTAACTTTCAGAACACAAAACATGCATGAAATTTGAGCAGAAAGTAAAATAAATGTTGATTTACAAACTATAATTTCACCACCTAAGCAGAGTGAAGACAGAGAAAGTACCCAGCACAGATTACCAGAATGGACATGCTGTCCGATGAAAACCCTTTTCGATGTGTGTTGCACTGAAATCCATGAGCAGGCACAGTGCTGCATTTGCCTTCTCACAGCTTCAAGCTCCATGGTTCCTGTCTGTATGGTGTTTCTGTGCATGTTCTCAGTGTGCCTACATGGGTTTCCTCTGGGTTCTCCAGTTACCTCCCACCTCCCAAAGACATTCTGGATTGCCTATGTGAAATTTCCCCTAGGTGCAAATAAGCTTGTGTGTGTGTTGCTTTGTGATGCACTGGTTGTATATCACACCCAGCGTGTCTCCTCCAGATCCTCTACAGAATGAAGTGCTTTGTGAAGCTGAATGAATGAATTAATTAATTAAAACCATGAAATTACTTCTTGTCTTTTTTCCACCACTTATTGGGACAGATCTTAAACATGACACTTTAATTCTGCCATGTTAGCTTTGTTGGAGGGGTCACTGAGGGAGATGAAGAAAATCATTGTCAGTGCCCTGAGAAAAAGATTATATGATGAATGACCATGTTCAAAAATTCCTTGGTGTCTTGATGGCTTTTATACTCTCCAGGTGATTAGGAGACAAGTCTCTGGCTCTTTTAATGGGATTGTTTTTGTCTCATTGATATGTGTTGCAGTGTATTTGTAAATGCAAGTGTAGGTCTAAACTTTGGCTGTATATTATGTTCTCCAGTAATGAGGGTTTGTCTAGAATGCTGGACCAATATCAGACCGAATTTTACATCTGACTCGGTGGTGTATTTTTACATGATTTGACATGAATTCATCTGATTTTGAATCTCATTAAAAATTTGAAGCCAAGTTGAGAAATATTTTCACAATTACTGTTACCTTGATGAGCTATTAGTAGATGTTGAAAATGAGCTGCAAATTCCCAGACTTTCTGAATGGAGAAATACACTACTCAAATTCAAAGCAAAGGAGCAAAATATATGTAGACTTAATAAACTCTCTTTCAGGTCTTAATCATTGTTGCAAATATTACCAGTGTTAAAGAATGAATAATATAGACACAGATTTCTAATGTAGAGCAGAAATACTGTACTTCAGCCCAGACCACTCTTCCAGCAACAATGTTGATAGACTGAGCCATGATATTATAAGATTAAGCTAATCTTTTGAAAATAAAAAGAGGATGAAGGGGGAAAAAAATCAGACACCCTCTCAGGTTTAACTTTAATGTGTTTTTAACACAGCGAAAGCCTCTTTATCTCTCTACAAACACAAGATGCTTTAATATGATTAGGAGAGAGGGAGAAAGCACACGTCAGTAATCACTATTTATCTTCATTATGTGGTGGTGAGCGAGCCACAGACCTGCAGGTAGCATGTGTTTATGATAAAGCCGTCCTCCAGGGGTTTTCTGTGCAGGACAGCGGGGGTCACATGTTCTCCAGCACCCAGACCCAGCTGGTTCTCTGTACCGGGTTTTAACTCCAAATGAAAATGTTCTGACTCTGAAAGGGTTAAATGCGTAATCTTTTATTGCAATGTTTTCTTTTTTTTTTTTTTTAAAGACAGTTGGCAAAACTTTTATATCTAATTTTGTGGTGTGGCATTGTTTAAACCCCATTATAAATCACATGCTAAATCACTAATGACATTGTGTTTTCAGTGATTCAGAAATTGATTTTGTAGATTTGTGGATGTAAATGTGGAAAAAACAAAGCAATTATGTCTTTGCTTTGAAGTATTCCACTTTGCTGACGAGGTTTAATGATCCATAAAAGAATTGATGTGTAAGGAATAAAACATGACAGGGCAAGCTTTCATAGGAAAATAATAAATGACAAGGCGGTCTAATGGTGTACCATTGCCACCCCGAAGAGTATTTTCCTATAACAGCACGTCTGAAAGTGTTTCATTCCTCTTTTACCACAGCAATTTGCCAACAAGTACACTTTCAAGTTAATTAAAAATGACATTTTTATACCCTTAATGGTTACATTACAGTATATGATTTGTGGACACCTGACCATCACACCCAGTACGTGGTTCTTCCCTAAACTGTAACGGTGTGTAAACACAGTTGTATAGAATGACTTTATAATTAATTAATAATTAAATTAAAAGTATAAATTATAAATTAAATAATAATTTAATCATTTTTAATTTTTAATTTTTAAATTATACTTATAATTTCCCTTCACTGAATTAAGAGGCCCTAAAATATTGTAGCATTACACTGTCGATGTGCATAAAGTGCAGTCCATTGTTGGCCAAGGTTGGCGTGGAAGACCTAGTGGAGTGTCCTGAACAAAGCGCTGACCTCAACCCCACTGAACACCTGTGAGATGATCTGGAATGCAGACTGGACCCCAGGCCTCCTCACCTGACATCAGTGTCTGACCTCACTAACGCTCTTGTGGCTGAATAGACAAATCCCCGCAGCCACACTCAAAACTCTAGTGGAAAGCTTTCCCATGAAGAGTGGAGCTTATTATAACAGCAAAGACGGACTAAATCTGGAATGTGATGCCCAGAAATCACATATGGGTGTGACAGTCAGGTGTCCACATACTTACAGTGCCATATAGTGCAATATAGTAGGAAATCCACAAACGAAGTAAGTTTCTTTGATCACTTGCTGTTTTTCCTTCACCAGACCGTATTTTTTTCTTTCTTGAAGATACGCTGACACTGGAGACTCCTTATAAATGAAATAAACATCTCCTTACAGAAAGCTTCATATCATTCATTCATTATCTTAACCGCTTATTCCTGTCCCGAAGGTCACAGGAGAGCCGGTGCCTAGCCGGCGACATAGGGCGTAAGGCAGGATCAGCCCTAGACAGGGCGCCAGTCCATCATAGGGCACACACACACACACACACACACACTCACACACTAGGGACACTTTAGAGACACCAATTAACCTAATATGCATGTCTTTGGACTG
>JAOVVH010000002.1:16871892-16889082 GCA_028566435.1 Scorpiodoras heckelii
GTGTGTGTGTGTGTGTGTGTGCGCGCGCGCGCGAGTGTCTGTGTGTGTGTGTGTGTGTGTGTGTGTGTGTGTGTGTGTGTGTGTGTGTGCACTGCTGGGAAAAAGACAATTCAGTCCCTCCATCCTGCAGCTGCAGAGATCAGAACATTCAGAATAGAACGCTGTCTTCAGGCTCCGCTGCTCATTTATGCTCTCCCAGTTGTTAAACACACAGTAGCTATTTTTTGCTATTGTATGTCTTTTGCGTGTTTCTGTTGTTCCTCTCTCAGCCAAACCACTGCGTGGTTTCTGAAATCGCTGTGGAAAAGCAGAGTTTAACATGAAAGTGTTTCATGGCTCCAAGCCCATGTCATATCAAACATCATATTTATGCATCATGCTGTTGTCCCATAGAGAATTCTGGGACATCATGGCATCAACAGGATGGCAAACTCAATATAGTGCTCACACTTGGCTTTTGGAATCGAATTGTGGCTCTGAGTCCAGCTCTTTTTTTGTGTTTCTCCTGAGATTTCAGTAGGGCCCAAAAGTCTGTGTGTATTGCCAAGCACTGTTTGATTCCAGATATAAAGCATAATGCAAACTTCTACTCAGATCCCACTGCTTCATTTTTGTTTTAAAGCTACAACAAATCAATTCTTTCGAGTTGTTTGAGAAATCGTATGAAATCGAAATATATTTGAACATCCTGTTGGTGCAGCATTGCTTTCATTTGTTCTTTATTGTGATACTATAGCAAGATACCGAAGTGAAGAGCTCTGTGTGCTTAAATCAGTTATAGTTACTGCTAACAGTAATAACAATGCATTCCATTTACCCCGCAAGTCAAAAGATGGAACTGGGAATGACGTCACACCCAAGTTGACTGCTTTCCAGTGCAACAACTCAGAATAACAGTTCTAGCCAGGTTAGCCAGTGTTAGCAATAGCAGTTGAAAACAACGCATTGATCATTATTTTGTGCACATGAAACACAGTAGCAGCATGTCCACCAATAGAAGTTGGACAGTGCTAGTGTACGACTGATTTAATGAGGCACAAATATGACTGAAGTGCTAATAAACAGGATATTTCACTACTGTTGATGCACTGAGGCGCCATGTTGAATTCTGAAGTCGGGGATGATGAGGTTCACCTGACTTTCCAAGTTGGAAATCCGACTTCAGTGAGCATTCCAGTTAAAATTTCCGACAGGGACCTCAGGCATTCCCACTTGCCAGGTCAAATCAAGCGCACCATAAAAATAAAGATTTTTCTGAGTGTATTACAGTACAGTGGTGTAACCTTATTTGAAAAAAATAATTATAGCACAATGTTATTCTCAAATTTGATAGGTTAGAAAGTTGTCTGTAATGGTAGTGTAACTGTAATTCAAATCATTTGTTTATTAATGTGCTTGTCCTATGTTATGAATTCTATAGTTACAGATATTTTACAGGGATTTTAACTGTGGACACTCTGTGTAAAGCTAATGATACTGTTACTTGTTACTTAAAAATGTGCAACCATTGAGTTTTCGGTAAGGAGATGTTTCTTCTTTTCTGTAAGGAGATGTTTCTTTATTTTTGAAGGTAGCATGCTCAATGTGTTTTATACTTAATATTTTAATCAAAACAGGTTTGTTTTTTATATTTAATGTGTCATATACACTCAGATGCATATAAATAACATTTTTGACATTAACAAATCCAGATAATTCCATGATCCTTGATTTGTTTTATTAAAACATGAAATAAAAGACAATCCCTCAGACCTTTGAACCTGCTGTAAGCTGTAAGTCTCTTGGCATCTGTTTCTCTGTAAAGAGCAGATGCCACCCAGGCCATGGATGAAGCTGCCTTCTTTTACCTCACATCCGGACGCGTGCACTTTTGTCTTGTTCACTTAATGCATTAATGTTAACTGTCATCTGCTCGGGCCATATTTTCTGACAGCGGCCAGTGCCAGACAGATTTATAGACGCGTTGGCTTTCAATCAGATGCGCGGAACGTCTTGCATATTATAAATCACAGCACTTAAAAACTCATGTGGAGCTTACTTGCCAAACATAAAAAGCCAGGACAGCCTAAAATAATTTACAGACTCCTCCCTGAGGACATATAACTCTGTTCTGTAGATCCAAAGATACATAGAGAACAGAGCATGTTAAGCAGAAAAATGATAAAGCTGTACCTAGTCATGCACTGGAATGAAAATTCTTCACCAAAACTGAAATTTCAGACAAAATCTGAAATCATAGCTTCAGTTTGGGATTTTATTAATAATGTTATTCCTTACATTGTGGCATGCATGTGTTTTGATGTCAATTATTTTCCAAGAAAGATCATTAAAGTTTCATTTGTGGTGAGTGAGTATGCATGGGGTTGATGCAGGTCACAGACACTGATGTTCAATAAAGACATATGGATGTGGACACCTGACCAGTCATAGCCATATGTGTTTGTTGAACATCCCATTCCAGACTTATTCCCCTTTGCTGTTAAAATAGCCTCCTCTTTTCTCGGAAGGCTTTTCACTAGATTTTGGAGAGTGGCTGTGGGGATTTGCACATTCAGCCACAGCAGGATTAGAGGTCAGGCACTGATGTTGGCCGAGGAGGTCTTCTGCGTCAGCAATCCAGTTCATCTCAAATGTTTTCCGTGGGGTTGAGGTCAGGTTTCTGTGCAGGACACCTGAAATTTTCCTCATGAACTGTAGCAAAAAAGGTCTTTCTTATAATCTCTCTTTGTGCACAAGGGCCTTGTCATGCTGGAAACTTTTAATTCCAGTGAAGGAAAATTCTAACGTTTCAGCATGTAAAGACATTCTAGATGATTCTGTGGCAACAGATTGATTATGGCCCATATATGGGATGTGAAGGTCAGGTGTCCACATCCTTTTGCCTATATAGTGTAAAAAAAAACACCCTTATTTATTCATTTATTTATTCATGTGATTGTTTGTTTATTCATTCATTCATTTATTTATTTATCTTCTCCATCATCCATGACTTCCTCTTTCACTGAAGTGTAAATATGAGTGGCTTAGTCACTAATCAATATGGGGGATATTTTATTTTTGGGGAACATGGGGAATATTTGTCTCAAATGAAATGAGACAAAAGTGTGCTTATTTTTATAAATTAGGCACTGGTTATTACATGTCTAAAAATGTCCATTTCGGCCGTTAATGCGATAATTGAGGAGTTTAAAGCAAACAGAGCTTTAACAACCTGCCTGTAAGAGGACATAAGAGTATGTTGTGCCTGCAGAGGAGAATGGTTAGAGAGAATTGGTTAGAGAGAAAAGAACCTAATCCTCACTGTTAAGTATAGTGCAGGACGATATGGGACTGTTTTCCTCCAAAAGCCCTGGGAACCTTGTTGGGAGATTTTAAACGAGCATCTCGCGACCTTTGCCAAGAAGTTGCAGCTGTTATGATTGCATATTCCAACAAGATGAATGACTCAAAACTTACATCCAAATTCACATGAAATGCTTCCATAGAACCAAGCTTTGACATCCCAGTCAGGGCCTAAACCCCACTGAAACCTGTGAGGTGAGCTGAGTCCACAGGAATGGAATCTGGACCTTACTGGATGTGTTGATATTTGGGATTCAGGTGTATCTGAGATTCCTTGCTCTTTGTATCTGAGACGCACTGATATGATGTTGGCATGATGCTGTGTGTGTTTCCTGATGTACCAGAACAACTGGTACTTTTGCAGAATACATAGCAACACCACCTATGCACATCATTGGTTGCATCCACCGGTGCGTATATAAAGCAATATACATCTATGGAAACTTCTAGAGCTGTTTCCGCCATGACAGCGGGAGGTTATCATGATTTTATGATTTCAACAGGGTTTAGTAGTTGGAGCTCATTAGATGGGTCATAGCATTTCAGAGGTAGAAGCAGAGTTTGGATTTTCATGTATGCTCATTTCAAGGGTGTACCGTGACCAAAAAAAATTTCAGTAAAACTTCGAAACTTGGGTGAACGTTACCAGCGTCGGCTGGGAAGAATTGCTTCACGTGATAGGCTTACAGCACTGCCCCACGTAACATCAGATTTCAATGCTAGGGCCTCAACAAACATCAGCGTGAGGACAGTGCAACGTTCCCTCCAAAATCCTGGATGCCAGTGTGGCAATAGAACAGCAGGCTTACAGTAGAGCTGTCTTTTTTTTATTTATTATAATTCTTTTATATTTATTACTTTTTTCAACCTCATCACTCTATAACACTTCTGAGACAGCAGCTCTCTCATCATCTCCATTTCCTCTTCACCAACACTTGCTAATAATCTCTTCACTTCATTGTACCTCTTCAGGAAAGACTACCTCTTTAGTATGTGAGTGTATGTAATACAGCACTATTGGATATTTATTTTTGCAGCACTATAAATATCTTGCGGCTCTCAGCGGTAAGCACTAAACAGGGCATGATGGCGATAACCCTCAATTAATTCCCTGTTTCCTCTCTCTCCTGGATTTATTATTGTTTGGAGAGGCCAGGTGTAGCTGTGCCGAGTGGACCGTAATTGTGTTCATGCTACTTAGACGAAGACCGCAGTGGTAATAAACCAAATTACACAATAAATCCTTCCCAGATGGCCTGCAAAACATTTCACACTGCTTTGGTGGCAGAGCCTTGGAGTGTGGAGTTGTATTCCTCCCACACACTCATGCACACACAAATAAACGGCTTATCACTGTACACCTTGTGAGTTTTCACATGGCTTCTTGCTGGAACTTGAAGTGTTAGGCTCATAAAAAGAGCTAAATCTTATCAGTAATAAAATGGTAGATCACGTAATAGTGAGACAGCATGGAAATGATTTTTGTCACAAGAGTTTAGAGATAAAGAGATAAAAATGGACTGAAGAAGCAGCGTCTGGGACGAACCATTTCATTCTCTGTTGTTCAGACACTCTGTACCCTCTGCTGCTTATCTACGGTTCTTACACTTCATTAAGAAAGCTGTGTTGAGAATCGTCCTGGCAAATCTCAGCACACGCTGGTTTCTCACTAAGCACTAACTGTACAGAAACAGTCATAACTGCTGACTCATGCCTTTCCGATGAAACTTCGTTTCTGTAGAGTGGAAAAGTATGAAAATGTACAAACTCATTATTGTTGCTTTTAATGTTACACAATATCCACTTACAATTTGACGTTTTGTACAGAAGATGACATAAAAAACCAGTTTTTAACATCACTGTAGGAGATATTAATATATAGTTTTAATATAACTCTTAACCTTGGAATTTGTGTTTGGTGACTTCATCTGTGTGATGTTGCACAAAACAACTGTACAGTGTGGCATACAATTCAATATGCTAGTTGAATATTTCATTTAAATAGTCTAACATTATGTTTATCTAGTATTAAGTGGGTTTTTAATGTTATTCCTTGATATAGCTTGTATAGATTGGAATGAAATGTTGTGTCTCCAGGACCATGGTGCAACACATAACCATACAACAGTACAGAACACAGGACACACAGTGTGGGAAAAGAACAAATTAAATATGTCTGTAGTTCAGCGAACTTAAAATACTTACTTGATTCCAGAGATGGGGACTCGAGTTTTTACCTTGGACTTGAATTGCAATGAAGTCGCACACAGAGTGACATGAACCTTGACTTGAGGCTCGTCCTCAAAAGACTTGAGACTTATCTTGAACTTGAGATTTTTATTTTTGGGGGGTATTAACAGTAAGGAAACGTCTGACAAGCTGAATGTCGTTTCCTCCCTTATTATGCATAATTTTACTCGTGTGCAGCCGCAAATGACACAACCCCAAAAGGACTGACTTGACTTGGATTCTAGCTCAAAGAATTGAGACCTGACTTTACTTGCAAAAAGTGAAGTATTCAGATACTTTAGTTAAGAAAAAGTATCAATACAGCAATGTAAAAATACTTAATTACAAGTAAAAGTCCCACTTGAGTAAAAGTACATAAGTATTAGTAGCAAATTGTGGTTAAAGTATTAAAGTAAGGTATTGAGGTTTGGTCCCTCTGACTGATATATTATTCTTATGATTATTATTATATGTGATTTCATTAAATTATTAATGCAGAAGCATCAGTGTGTAAGCAGCATGTTACTGTTACTAGTTTGACCTACTTCATATACAATTTTTTATATAGGGACACCTATATAAAGTTGTTCTGGTACACAAATCTGTTTTTCTCAAATTTTTGATTTTTGGTGATATGTTGGATCATTTGAATATTTATTGAAATGAAATGAAACCATGTGAAAAGTTTAGCGGGACAAAAATCACTATTTGGTGGAGCTGTTCACCACTCACAAACTTCTGAAATGTGGCCCGACTACATACTGCTTTTTGTAAGACGTCATAACCAAAACGGTTGTGAACCACTGGTTTAATCTTTAACAATGTATTGTGTGCAGAATTAAAAGCTTGTTATATTATCCATTGTGTGCGATCTTCATCTTAAAACTAACTAAAGCTGTCAAATAAATGTAGTGAAGTAGAAAGTACAATATTTCCCTCTGAAATGTAATGGAGTAGAAGTGTAAAGTAGCATCAAATGCAAATATGCCAGTAAAGTACAAGTATCTCAGAAATGTACTTCAGTACAGTACAGTACTTGAGAAAGTGTACTTCGTTACTTTCCACCACTGCTTGTGAGGATCTCTGCCTGATTCTGATGGTCAGAAAAAACTCGCACAATTCATACACATCCCTTGTAAAGCCTGAGCACTGCAGACTGTAATTGTAAACATGTAGTTTAGCAAAAACGCTAGTGGATTGTCTCTAGCCAAATTTTTGTATAACCCTCTTTTAAGCCTGATAACAGATTTTTTTGGTTTAGTGTCTAAAACATGCAGGTGAAGAGGTTTATTCTGTACCTACAGCTACTAAGATCCTGGAAACGATCAGCGTTAACACAAATTATTTGTATTTGTTTTAAACACAGTGTGATGAATGTTAGTCTGTAACATGTTTCCCTCATTGTATTGTTGTAGATTTTGTATTAGCCACGGTATTTAGTACTGTAATGCCAGTTCATACTTTGTATTTATGCATATGCGTATATTTGTAGTAGAACTATTTCTGAATTCCTCGTCACAGGGCACTGCCACTTGTAGTGTGTATGCAGGTATGTTCTATCACCTTTTCTAACCTTGTGTGTTTTCTCCAGTTGAGTTCTTGATAAGTTGGTGAGTGAAAATCATCTACAGCACAAGTTTTTTTTTGCCACTGTTTGTTTTTTATGATTACTCTTATTATTTGTGCCTTACAATCTCGAAAGTGCTATTGAGCATGTTCGCACTGAGATCTGAAGGCAAATGATGTCGTTTTGCATATTTTCCATGGCTGTGCTCAGAGACTGTCAGTGGGATCCTTACACTGACCCCTAGTGCTGTTCACACACATTTCTGAGTGAGTGATGCCTCCTGCTTCAGTATTAGCTTTGTAGGACCAGGCATCTTCACAATGAAATTCTTCTCTTTATATTATGTTTCTGTTTTATGATTAACACAAGGCTTGCTTCTATGGAAATTCTGTTTTTTTCTATGTGTGCATGACATGATATAACACACATACTCCTGTAAGAGCCTGATATTTCTGCAGGCACACTTCCCCAGCCCTATTACTGCTTAAAGAAAATGGACAGAATATGAGTAATTCATTCTTGTAATGTGTGGATGGAGAAGGCAGTTAATTCAGTGCGCGTCCTCCCCCAGACGTCTGTAGTCGTCTGATTTCACCCAGAAACCCAAACAGTGCCGTGAAAAGACTTCACATTTTGCCTGCATGTGAAACAGAGTTCACTTGGCTGCTTCTTATAACGCCAGGTGCAAAAGTTGGCAGGCTCTGCTTTCATAGGCACTTATTCCTCCGGACGCTCTCTGCTTCCAGCATTTCTATCAATCCCCTGGGCCTTGTTTTTTTTGCTACGATGGCAATTTCATTATATGACTATTTCAACAAGGTCTACTGTTGTAAATTTGATTAGGCAATGTGAAAATGACCAGTGCCTTTGTAGCTAATGTCTATTGTGCATACAAGCTTAATTACCGGTAGTCAAGTGGTAAAGCTTGTTCTTGAAAGGAGGTTCTTCTTGAACTTCTTTAGAGATTAGATATAATGGGGAAAATTGCCTGTTCCTGTTTATGGCTCATTTTAAAGCTGAACACATTATATGCATATCTTCCCTTTATCCTAAGAGCCTTGTTTTTATTATTACAAATCTAATTCAGTAAGAAAAATAACCAAGGTGTAATCCTAACCTTGTGGCATCCAAGTTTCCTAAAACGACATCGTCTGCAGAATTTCAAATTTACATCCTCATTATTTGCAGGACAAACATGAGAAGTCCCTGTGAGTAATTTCCCTGGATCAGGATGCCGGGGCCGAATAAAGGAACTTTCAGCAGCAGAACTCTCCAGGCCTGTTTTTGTTTATATATTCTGTTTACTCGGTTACTTTTTTTATTACATTTAGATGCCTGTTTATCTTGTGGATTCTGCTTTCCACCTAAGAACCTGATGGGTGGTCTGCGTTAATGATGATCCAGATATATTTAACATCAGATTTTTTTTCGGAGCCAGTTAAGAACTGCTGAGGGGCTGCTCGAGTCCTCAGGTCTGTTTGAGTGTAATAGAAGTGTATTCATGCGCGTGGCCTGTGGTCGCTCTGGTTAGGAGGTTTTCTGCCAGGCCCAGACTGAAACGCAGTGCTGCACGAGCCACCGTGGGCCCAGACACACTCCACCGTGAGCGATCGCTCACCGGATATTTGGAGTCAAAATGGTTTGGGTTGTGGAAGCATGCCTGTCATCTCTTGTCCAGGTGCTCACACTGACATACATCAGAGGTTTGTGAATGCCTAGATCAATTAGCCTCTGCATTGCCAAGGCAGGATAAATGAGGGGTATACTTTGCTTGAATCTATGTTCTCTGTATCGTTTTTCCACATCCTCGCTTCTTGTGCGGTCTCATTTTACTTTGCAGTAACTCGTTGCTCTGATCTGTCTGTCTGTCTGTCTGTCTGTCTATCTATCAAAAATTCTTTTAGTTTTATTAAAATTGCTGTGTCTTATCTCAGTGGAGCTTTATATGGCAGGTTTTTTTTTGCTCCCATTCTTGGGGTCACCGTGTCTTAATCCAGCGCAGGTTTTTACTCCGGATGCCCTTCCTGATGCAACTCTTACATTAACCAGGCTTGGGACCGGTACTGTGTGTGCATTGCACCCCTCAGGTGACTGGGTTGAGCAGTGGGCCAAGGGCCTTGCTCAGGGGCACAACAGCGGCAGCCCTGATGTTGTGGCTCGAGCCCCCGACCTTTCCGTTGACAACCCAGAGTCCTAAACTACTGGGCTACCATTGCCCCATTATATGGAAGGTTTTTGAGGTTTAATAGTGTTGATGAGTGTAGTAAAGGTCAGTATGTGCCAGACGGCATGTGCTGCAGGTGCCTTCATCGTGTCCCGTGCTATGTTCAGTAATTCCTGTACTGTGTTCCTATATTCTGCACTGTTGCTGTCTTTCTGTCTCACGAAAATGGGAAACACTTGTTTTATTTACCCAACTGGCGAACTCTCAGGGACGCTCAGTTTCACAAAACATTGATAATGGCGCTTTCCAAACAGCGTCATTAAACCGCAAAGAACAAGCAAAACATTTAATCGGTGCAAACGCTCTCGGAATTCCCGTTCCTCTGATATCAAGCCTGCTTTGATAATTTCTAACATAATTGTTTATGACAAATGTTTTCCCTCTTTTTTTTAATAGGCATATTATCAAAGAATCCAGTAGCAGCCCAGCAAGCATCATACAGAGACAGCTAATAAAATGACCTGTTAGGCAGTTCCCATAAGCTTTAACAATCTAATGTACCTGCTACCTGTCATACCTGTGATATAATCCAGATGCTGACACATGCAAAACATACACTAATTAAGTTTACGTTGGAAACGTAATCATGTGTTTGAGTTGCCAAGGTTGATTTTAGAGCTGTTTTTCATTTTTAAGGCTGTGCCGTTGAATAAGCTGTCTGGGAGGTGAGTTATGCAAACGCGAAACGTCGTCGTTTTCTCCTTTCAAGGGAAATGGTTAAATTGTTGCTCACAAGGACGATGAGACTGGAGCACTGCCCCGGTCTTCCGCTTACCTTTCCCCCGTGTAATCAAATAATGGATTTTGTTTCAAAACAGAGCAGTAGCAGCACTGAGGAAATTATGTTCAGCCGGTTTGTTTATTTGACTTCTGCCATTCTGTTGCAAGAGAGCCAGTCCTTTTTCTCCCACACTGTAATGTGACATGAACCAGCCCTCTGAGGCCAGCGTCACTTGAAAACATGTGTTAATTAAAGTAGATCCCTCTAATTAGGGCCTAGGGCTAGTGAGCTTCCTCTGGCGCACTACATACTTCTGTACTCGCTAGGAGTCTTGTACACTGATTGCACTGATTTAGTGACCTCTTTAGTCAAGGCTTATTTCAAACTGTAATGTATTAGCTTTATTTCACACATATAAAAAGGGGATTCAGAAGGGTTCTAGCTCTCATTTCCTAAAAGGAAAGGCTTGCCTCGCTGAGGCCAAAGGTTAAGTTGACTACAGTGGTCATTAGTGTTTGTCCTCATGCTCCTGTCTGCGCTCATGTCTGGCCATGGCTTCTGCTGCAATATCAAAATGGAGAAAAACACTCTGCCTCTTATGAATGCCTGTGTAGTGTGATAGCTGAGGCATCCCAGAAATGGTAAAACAGTCCTTCGCCGCTCGAGTAAACTGTCAACAGAGCCCGCTTCTGAGCTGCTGGAAATAAACCACAGAGATCTCACTGTTCAGCGAGCCTGTGAGCCATCCCAAATGAAATAACTCAGCCGACATCACTCAGCCTCACAGCTCAGGAGACTGCTTTCATCGAGTGTAAAATTAGAGCAATTACCAAAATTAATCTGTTATTTCACCCAATCTGTTTGGTGAGCCAGCGACTTCAAATGGCATGGAAAACCTGGCTTTAAAAGGGCGGCTGAGGAAAAGGAGGGACCGGGTCATTCCTCTTTCCTGTTAATTTGGGTTAAATCCGGTCATAACGTCTGTAGTTTACATTTGTATTTTGATTAGACCTAATAACAGAGATCATTATGAAATCTCTGGGAGGGGGGATAGATCAAGAACTGGAGCTTTAAAAATGAAATTAGATATAAGAAATTCAATATCAGCATGTAAACAGTGATCAACATGTTCAACATGTCACACAAGGATGTCTGATTTAAAAAATATCGCCGTGCTTGCTTTTAAATTTGCAGTCACGTTCACTGGGGGAGAAAACACCTTTAGCATATTTCTCTTGGATATTAAAGCGTTACAAGGCCCTTAATTGTGCCTGTTGTTTACTTCATGAGTAGGTGTGCAGAAGTAAATAATTTTGTAAACTTGCAATAATATAAGTCATTGTAAATAATAATTATTCAGACGAGTAGTGGCAGATCCTGGTTGGTGTTTGGGCTCGGTTACATTTGGAGAGTGAAGGATGAGACGTGTACTTAAAGCCATTTTTGTCTATTAAAAACTATTTCCATGTTAAATAGAGGGACAGATATGGCAGTCGGTGTGTCAACACTGGAAACATGCCAGGCCAGAAAGAACTAAATGAAGCTCTCTGAGCTTGTGTGTTTTTAAATGCTCGCCCTGTGATTGCATGTGTGAGGCCCATTCTACCTCCAAACTGCACGCTGAGATCCACATTTGCAAGCAAACATATTTTATGACCAACAAATGTTTACAGTCCTCTAAGAATTGCTTGCATGTATTTCTAGATTCAGCCCCAGATTTACAGACAGATTTATGTTTTTATTAATGAAGTTCAGGATAAAAAAAATAATAATAATTATAGCCAGTTCCAGGAATAAATCAGACATTACACCACTGATAGACCATGAGGATAAATATTTCCTTATTCCAGTATCAGAAATCACAGTATGCATTTTGGCTCATGTCTTTGTTCTCATGTGTTTCTACATTTTGATTTCATTGGTTTGCTTTATCTCAGAAACTGTTGTTCACTCTTTCACATTAATATGCATAAAAACTTTTGTATCTGTCCTATTTCATGCAAAATACAGTATTATCTGCACTTTTTTACTTACAGGAGTCACAGAACTGGCATTCAAAGACATTGTATGGACTTACTGAATATTTTTATTCAAAATGGCAGACGCCTTATTCAAAATTGTAGTGTTGGCTGAATTCAGACACATCCCACCTTTCTACTGAAAATATCCACATTGCTTTTCTTTTTTTTTTGCATGCGTTTGTATTTTTGTCTCTTAAATCCTAAAGCATATCTCAGATCATTACCTGTACTAATGAGGTCTTACAAAACCCTGCTGGTTTTAAATGGATTTAAATGACCGGTTTAACTTTACCCATTATGGTCGTTTTCTTTCTGTTGTAAGTTTAGGGTTAAAAATATCAGTAAGTTGATACTGTAGCCTTTCCATAAAGTTCCCTATTTCCAAAGAGTTCATTTGATTTACTGATTTGTGTAGACAGCTATCATTTTCAGGCGAAGGTGACAGTGATGGATGAGGTGTTTCTGCTCTTTTTGGCAATAATATGAAATGGCTGTGTCTAGGCTTCATTCAGTCTCTCGCTCTCTCTCTCTCTCTCTCTCTCTCTCGCTCTCTCTCGCTCTCTCTCTCTCTCTCTCTCTCTCTCGCTCACTCGCTCGCTCTCTTGCCTTTCCTCATGCTGGTAAAGATTGTTTCCATATGAATGTAACATCCCTGTGTACTTCTTTTAGCCATAACCCAATAAGGAAGATGAATAAGGCCATTATATTTTATAAAGTGTATGCAGTAGGTCTTGACACATATTAATTACCACAACTCTCTCATGTGAGGGTGAAACGTGTGTAGTATCTTGTTTCTTTTTGAATTGGCACAGGGATATTCATAGAATCTATTCAGGGATTTTATAAGACAGTCCAGAAGAAATTTGAAACATTAACAGCATTGTAAAAATATTGTGGCAGGTTTCCTTACTGTTTTATATTTATAGTAGTTTCTGAATTATATGTGTTAAGATTAATTTTAGGTTAGTGTGCTTGTGATGTCCTATTTCTTTATTATTATTATTATTATTATTATTATTATTATTATTATTATTATTATTATTATTATTATTATTATTATTATTATTATGCAGTTCCCAGGGTAGGCACCTGGAAGGTGGCATTGACTAGCTGGCTGACTAACACTTATTTTCCAACTATTACCCTTCTCTTCATGTTTATCCTAAAGGCAAGGACAGCTGTGCTGTCATATTTGAGTGCTGAGAAAGCAAAACAAACGCTACGTCTGCCAAAATTGTCTGAAGTTTATGGAGACCCTATGTGACTATGAAAGTGCTGCTCTCAAAAATATGTGGTTTTCTTATCAGGTCCCTCAAGGATTTTAAACAGCAGATGCTGTTACTCATTCATCTGACTTGCATTGACTGGCAGAACGTCGAACAAAAACATCTTAAGCGTGATCTTGTTGTCTGCTGACTGAAGCTTTTTGTTCAGAGCAAAATTTTTTTTTTTTTTTTTTTTGGCTCCACGCTTTGTCTCTTTGCAGCTCCACCAGGCAGCCGAAGTTGCTCTCCTCCGAGGAGCCAGGGTCATAGCGCCAGAGGATATCATCTTCCTCATGAGGAAAGACAAGGTATAAAGAACAAACGAAGACACTCCGAGAGCACATTGCTAAAATAAACACGTCCAATGGCTCGTGCTAATGTCTGGTCTCGTAGTAAATGATAGCTGATTACTCCAGTATGCGGCATGATTGGAATCATTGGAACTTGGTACAATCAGGCCTCCACCCTTGCATTGTGAAAGTAACTATAGTCTGCTCTCTCTGCTTCATTGCTTTTCTTCTTGTGCCCTTTTCTTTTAGAAGAAATTGCGAAGACTCCTTAAATACATGCAGTTTCGAGATTACAAATCCAAACTGATGAAAACCCTTGACGATGAAGAGCCACTGGACTCAGGTACAAAGTAGATTCATAAATCATTTTTACTCGAGCAAAATATAAGCCACTTACACTTTAGCTCCAGGGTATGTTTATGACGTTTTGCCTAGAAGAAGACATTTTTTTTAAACCTTTCCCCCCCTGCACCAACTGAATTTCACCATTCAGTAAGTGCTTTAAATGATGAAGGGATACATAATGATTGGAGTCAGCCAAGGTAATTTTGTATGCCACAGTCAATCAGCAAGAGTCATTACCAGAATGCAGGCGGAAGCTTTGGCATGCCTCCTCTTTGCATAGCGTTCCACCTCTCCCTCTGCTAGTTCTCCATCAATATCATAGTGAAACGAAGAACGAGAGAGGAAAATCATCCGCATAGACGCTGCAGTGCCGTTTCATGTCATGATGAGTATCATTATGATCTTTGCTCCTCATCTGGCCTGTAACTTGAGAGATGGAATAATGTTAAATGCGGCGTTCAGAGCGAGCACTCCACGCAGTCGATTGAGAAGGAGTCTGCATGTCTGTGCGCACAAATTCAGACTTTTCCCCCCCTTTTTTCCACGAGAAGCCTGATGGGTTGCTCTGTTTAATGTTTTTGCTCCCCCAGCGTTTGTGTTGTGCTCAAATTGGCTCCGAAAAGGTTGACGTTTCCCCAAATGAACCTCCTCCTGTCAGGAAAACTGGATTTGGAAATACGTTTTTCTTACTTTGTTTTTTAGTGTTTTCCATAAATGCATGGGTTGAGTGTAGAGCTCTGCTGGCATCTGTAGGCCCTGTTGCCCTGATTCCTCCCTGTGAGGCCTGAGGGAAGCACCACGGCGGTGCTTGCTCTCTCGGCTGCGGTGTGTGTGTGGTGCATGTGTGGTGGCAGTGTCAGGGACACAGCAGAAGCATGGCTGAAAGCAACCAGGCTGACTCTGACCACACTGTCTCTATCCTGACCCCTGCAGTAATTCCCCAAGAACTTTAGGCTACGAAAACCACTGCGAGGAGCGTTACACACTGAACCATGCCCGCAGTCTAACCAGTGTTTTCGCTGTGACCCACCGGTGCTACTGCTTGTCCTTTATTCCCCCTTTTCTTTTTCTGAACATCAGGAGCAAGACATACAATGCCTGAAATGTTCTTCCAGCAGCAGGTTGTAATTACAGCACTATTAAAATATTCAGGGTTGCTCATATAACCTTCAGCATATGCTTAGATTTGTTAAAGGAAAAAAATAAAGCCTTAGAATTCTTTTATGATGAAATTCTGAGTTGCCTTTTCTGGTTTAAGATGTTTTCATTGACAAGTAATTTCACTTCGGTTAACAGTTTCCTATAGTAACCACAGTGCTGTTCGACTTCCTGCTGATCGTGGCCCCTGTGGGAGTTCATCTCATCAACTCCATTGGGCTTTTCATTTTGTTAATCACTATCTAGACAAACCAAATTTCTTACATAATTCTGCACAACAGTGTCCTATAGCTGCATTGCATTCTGGAACTTTGAGTCCAACATTTATTGTCTCCACTGGCATGTGATAATAATAATAATAATAATAATAATAATAATAATAATAATAATAATAATAATAATAATAATAATAATAATAATAATCTGATATTAAACGTCACTGGGAAATGGCAAGAGAGATTATTAGGAACTAGTAGTGAAACCTGATTGTTGTCCTTTATGTTTAAGATTGTTGGATATTTTTCTCCATTTTAAACTCTACTGCTGCTTTCTCACAGGAATAACAATAATACAACATCAACCAAGAACATAGCAGCACAATCACTATTCCCATTATTAATATTACAATATAAACATTACATGTGTTTCAGAGTCGACTTGTACTTTAATAGAGCATCCATCAGGGTATTATGGACATGTCATTAAGATGGGGGAAAAGGGGGGTAGGAATTTTACATTAATGCATCTTAACTTGCAAAGTAAATCATGTAAGCTTGAGTAAATTTCAGTAGTTTGTAAAATAGTCCAGTCCACATTTTTCTTTGGTGCTGAATTTTGTGGGTCATTGTTAGTGGATCAAAGATGGCATTTGTTTTTTTCTCCTGTTTATTTTGGTAGATTTGAATGCTCTGTTTCATCACTGCAGATTAGTTTTGTTTATCGTTCACCCAAACCAAGATTTTCCAGACTCTTTTATTCCTGTAAACACACCACTGCATCAAATGGCAAATTTAGAATACTTTTAGAAAACATTAAAACCAAAAAATATAGTTCTAATTACATGCATCAGCATATTTGTACCATTTGAAAGAAGTTTACACATAGTGGCATATATATTGTGATTGAATTGCCCGTTTACATAGGAAGTCCACAATTATGGTTCTGTTCGAGTCTCAAGCCATGCCAGCCCCAGGAAATTCGAGCCCCATAAAAGTGCTGTTATTAAGGTGTCATGAGTCCTGTCTCCCTGATTAAACATTTTCTGAGGCTATTTATGTCATGTCAAGCAGACATTACTTCACAAAGATGCATTTGATCACTGCGTTTCCTCTCATTTAATTAACATTTCTTTTCTATTCATTTTCCCAGCGCAATGCTGTAGGGATTTAATTAGCAGCAGTTCTCTACATGCTGTAGAGTGAAAAGCTGTTTGTCTTGGTGGGCTGTATTAAGCCTTTGGGACTTGGAGCTGATTATGCTTGTTGAACTTAAGCCAGGAAGTGAGCAATCTTTGGAATGAAATGTAATAATATTTAACATAACTTTACATTTAATATTTACCATGGTTTTGTTTGCTCAAATTGAATGTTTTCAAAATGTGGCGTCTGGGTTATTTTTATGCCCCTGTTATTCTATGCTGTTCTACTTCTCATTCTCATTTGCTAATAATTTCCTTGTAACTACACCTCATGGTTTGCTTCAGGACAGATTAAATAGCTAATACGGCTAATAGCTATTAGAGCAGTGACAGAGTGATGTAGAAAGAGTGTAGATATTGGCTCTATAAGTCGGAAAAGTCTGTTTCTTCTGTGTGCATACATAGTACCAGGCTGTGTTCTAGTGCAGGGTTAGAAGAGATGACGGCTGAGTGGGCAGCGCCTCAGGCCCGTCCCATTACAGCTCAGGTGTAAACACAGCCAGCTGGCCTGCAGATGTGGGCACCAGAGACTCAGTAAGAGTGTGTGTGTGTGTGTGTGTGTGTGTGTGTGTGTGTGTGTGTGTGTGTGTGTCACCACATACAGAAAAATA